>PVKU01002949.1:0-200923 GCA_004027475.1 Anoura caudifer
AGAAACAAAAATGGCTCAAACCAGAGAACAAATCAAAGCCCCAGAGTCAATTCATCTAAGAGACGAAGAGATAGCCAACCTATCAGATGCACAGTTCGAAGCCCTGGTTATCAGGATGCTCACAGAATTGGTTGATTTTGGTCACAAATTAGATGAAAAAAAATGGAGGCTACAATAAGTGAAATGAAGAAAAACACATAGGGAACCAACAGAGATGGGAGGAAAACTGGGACTCAAATCAATGGAGTGGACCAGAAGGAAGAAAAAAACAACCAAACAGAAAAGAAGGAAGAAACAAGAATTCAAAAAAATGAGGAGAGGCTTAGGAACATCCAGGACATCTTTAAATGTCCCAACATCTGAATTATAGGGGTAGCAGAAGGGGAAGAAGAAGAGAAACAAGTGGAAAACTTATTTGAGCAAATAATAAAGGAGAACTTACCCCATCTGCCAAAGGAAATAGACTTCCAGGAAGTCCAGGAAGCTCGGAGAGTCCCAAAGAAGTTGGACCCAAGGAGGAACACACCAAGGCACATCATAATTACTTTACCCAAGATTAAAATGAAGGAGAGATTCTAGAAGCAGCAAGGGATAAGGTCACAGTCACCTACAAAGAAGTTCCCATCAGACTGTCAGCTGATTTCTTAAAAGAGACCTTCCAGGCAAGAAGATGCTGGAAAGAGGTATTCCAAGTCATGAAAGTCAAGGACCTACATCCAAGATTGCTCTATCCAGCAAAGCTGTCATTTAGAATGGAAGGGAAGATAAAGTGCTTCTCAGATAAGGTCAAGTTAAAGGAGTTCATCATCACCAGCCCTTATTATATGAAATGTTAAAGGGACTTATCTAAGAAAAAGAAGATAAAAAATATGAACAGTAAAAAGACAGCAAACTCATAGGTATTAACAACCAGACCTAAAACAAAAGCCAACTAAGCAAACAGCTAGAACAGGAGCAGAAACACAGAAATGGAGATCACATGGAAGGTTAGCAACAGGGGAGTGGGAGGAGGACAGTGGGGGAAAGGTACAGAGAACAAGTAGCATAGACGGTAGGTAGAAAACAGATGGGGGGAGGGCAAGAATAGTGTGGGAAAAGTAGAAGCTAAAGAACTTATGACACATGGACATGAACTAAAGGGGGGGGGAATGTGGGTGGGAGGGGATGTGCAGGGTGGAGGGGAATGATGAGGAAAAAATGGGACAACTGTAATAGCATAATCAATAAAATATATTTTTAAAAAAGGAATGAAAGTTTATAAAATATTTAGGGAGAGCCATATGTGCAAATATGGAAAAAGGGTATTTAAAAATGAACCCATTCAATATATATTTTAAAACTTTTATTTATTTATTTTTAGAGAGAGGGGAAAGGAGGGAGAAAGAAAGGAAGAGAAACATCAACCTGTTGGTTGCCTCTTATACGCCCCCAACCCAGGAACTGGCCTGCAATTCAGGTGCGTGCCCTGACTAGGAATCAACCAGCGACCTTTCAGTTCACAGACCAGTGCTCAATCCAGTGAGCCACACTAGGCAAGGCCAATATATATATTTAATATTGGCATATGCATGAAGAAAGTCTGGATTAATATAAATCAAATTGTTAACAGTAATTGTGGGGCATATAAAAAGATTATGCTAACTTTACTCTCTAAATTACACATTTTTATTGTTTGAGCTGTTTAAGTATTATTTTTCTGATCAGAAACAATAAAAACTTTTAATATCAAATTTAAAAATAAATGAAATTAGGTGAATTTACTTTTCTGAAATAAATGTCAAACAATCTTTCTTTCTTTCTTTCTTTCTTTCTTTCTTTCTTTCTTTCTTTCTTTCTTTCTTTCTTTCTATTACTGGTTTACTGAGTGTATGTATGTGTGAGGGAGTTGAACTTATGGCTGACAATGACCACATTGAGTATCTATCTGTCAGTCTAGGAGAAATGACCAGAACTCCTTGAAATTTTCCTTCACTTGAGCACATAAAATCTCCTCAATCCAAATCCAGTCCTAAACCCTTTCTTACTTATTTTTCTTTTTTTTCTTCTTTGTGGATCATATTCCTGCTTTGCATTCTTTAGTCAAACAGAGCAGCAATACAATGGTTTAAATTGCTGTACTTGATTATGTCCTAGGCATTCTGCCATTTAATACTGTCCACACCCAGAGTTTGTTCTGGACCCCTGTTGGTATACCCAGTCTCCGCACACACTGGCCCAGCTTGGGAGCAAGGACATCAGTGGTTACCATATGCAGCCATATTGGCTATGTGCTCCACTGGTGAACTCATAAGACCCATGAGTGACAATATTCAAACTGCATGACAAATTTCTCACCATAGTAAGTTTAGTTTAAAAGCCTCTAGGAAAGGAACTCCCAGCTCTGTAGTCTTTCAACTTAAGATTTGGAAGCCACGTGGCTATCAAACTTTGACATATGATGACTTTTTTTGGTGTTGTATTTGTTTTGTTTTTTCCATTGCTGCCTTGCTGCTAATTGGGTACCATTAACTAAACAGTAAAGTAGTGATAACTTTCACTTCTAGGAGGCTAATAAAAATTACTTGATCCTTACAGGATATTTATTAACTGATTTTTCTCCTTCCTTATTCATTCATACCACAGCCTTTATTCTATAACATGAATCACAATCACGGCTGGGTCTTCTGACCTGTATGATGTAAGAATGCGGTCATCCATTTACAGAAGTACTCAGACAACTGTTTTGAAATTTATTTTATGGGGTAACACACACACAACATAAAATTCATTCACCTCACCCATTTTTAAGCGTACAATTCAAGGGCATTAAGTGCATTCACATTTTGTGCTACCACTGCCACCATCTATCCACGGACTTCTTTCTGACTTAAAAACTGAAACTCTGTACCCATCATACACCAACTCCCCATTCCCACCTACTTTCCGTGTCTGTACCTCTGGGTACTTCATGTAAGTGAAACCAAACACAATGTGCCCTGTTGTGACTTAGCATAATGACCTCATAGCCTAGCCATATTGTAGCATATATCAGAATTTCCTTCCTTTTTAAGACTGAACAATGCATTGGATTGTTAAAAGATAAACTGAGGCATATCAAAATTTTTAAATTTATCTGATCCAACATCTATTAGAATCGGGCAGCAACAAGCCAGAAGTGGTTAGGAGTGCTCCACTGACAGGAGAAAGGGGAAAGGTTTTACAGAGCAGATGAGGAAGGCAGGCAAGGAAATCATTTGACTGGTTACAGCTTAAGTGGTTGCATTATTTGGAAAAGCCTCATTGGCTATTTGTGATTCACTGTTTTTTGGTTTCCATGTCCTAACTTTGAGGCATTTACAGGCTTAGGCTTTGCTTGCATATATAGGGGGCCGAGGCACTAGGGCCACCTCAGTCTAATAGCCTCCTTGTTTAATTAATTTAACAGTGTGCGTACACCACATTTTGTTTATCCATTCCCCTGTCAACGGACTCGTGGGTGGCTTCCACCTCCGTCTGCTGTGAACAAGGCTAATATGACCATGGGCGCACAAGTGTCTGTTTGAGTCCCTGCTCTCAGTCCTCTCGGGGGGCTGTACAGCAGTGGGTCGCTGGATCATACGGTGATTCTATTTTTAACTTCAAGATCTTTAACTTTTAAGGATGTCTGACAGTGACTGCAGCTTATTGTTTTGAAGAACCCTAGAACATCCGATGTCCTACGGACAAAACTGAGATTAAAAAATCTCAATTTTGGTTAAAGGAATTTTCAACATCGTGTAATTGAAACCTCCAGCAGGATTTCCTCAGAAACCCTTCGGAGTCACAATATTTTTTGGAAGACTTTCTCAACATTGGTTAGTCACCTTAGCTGCATGTTGGATCACCTGAAGGGCTTTAAAATATACTTATATCTGGGCCCCACTTCCCAAGATTCTGCCAATATTGTGAATTTAGAAATGTCCCTACTTTAGTCCACTGTTGCCTTCGTAGAGAGGGGCTGGGGGAATCTTGTCACTTGTTAGGAATCCCCTTAACACCCCACAACTAAGGCCCCTAAACTATCCATGGTTCAGGAATGTTGTTGGAAATTCTGGATTTGGTTTGAATTGTTATATGAAAATAACAAAGTAGGAAATTGTTTGTATTGGTCAGAACTTATATATACAGCATAACTTCTTTTCTTGGTAAATCATTTGGATGGTATCAGAGAAGGAGCAAAAATGTAAAACATAATTTGGGGCTGAGTCAGGGCCAAGAAACAAAAGTAGCCAGTTCATGGAGCCATCCGTTAACGCAGGGGGTGTGGGGCGCAGTGGTGGTGCGTGAGGGCAGGTGTGTTGCCTCTGGCTGGTTGGCTCTGCCCACATACCTCCACGGGGCCAGGATTCCATTGGAAATCTCTGATTTCCCCATTAATAACTTGAGTCACCTGCAGAAGCCCTGATAGGATGCTCACCCCAGAGGTTCCGGCCTCTGAGACACTAATTCAGGCTTCTGGCCACCACTACACCTCCCCCAAAAGAGTGGGTACACACTGTGAGCAAGTTGCTCAAGATGGAGTCGATCCTTGGACCACTTTGCAGGTCCAGACTGCAAGAGGGGTGCCCCTACCATCTGCTTACCTGCCCCAAAGCAAGCTGTCCCAGAGTAGTGCACCTGAGAACTCTGTCCTTCCCCCCAGCTCTTTCCCACTTCTCCCGTGTCCCCAGGACACAAGGGGTAGAAAGAAAAAAGGAACGATCAACACCGATCAACACCATTTAGGGAAGTCTGGAGCTTCAGCTTTTGTTAGGCCCCCCTCCCCGCTTAGGAGCCTTGGGGCACAACTGCCTGTAACAAAGTTAAGGCATGTAAATTACAGTCTATTGGACACAGACGGGTGTTCCTTCCGTTTTAGGGGCTTGGGACTCTTTGGATCATCACACTGCACTTTGTAGACAGAGTTAGTGCAGGGTGGAGTTTCAGAAGTGAATTTAGGGAAGGGGTGATTTTTGTCAAGCAGGATAAAGGGTAGCAGGTAACACCGTAGCTCTTGAAGGTGGCTGTGAGCCAACACAGCATAGAACATTAAGGGTCAAGGAGACTGTATGCAGCAGAAAGAAGGAAGGAGCTCCTACCCTTCGAGACAGCATGGATGGAACTGGAGCATTATGCTAAGCAAAATAAGCCAGGAGGTGAAAGACAAATACCATATGATCTCACCTTTAACAGGATCCTAATTAACAGAACAAACAAACAAGCATAATATAACAAAAGACACTGAAATTGAGAACAAGAGAGGAGAGGGATAGGAATATCCAGGGGAAAGGGGAAGGGTTTAGAGCAACACGTATGAAAGACACATGGACAAAAGCTAGGGGGGAGTGGAAATGGGAGGGAGCTGAGGAGGGCTGGGGCGGTGGGCTGGGATGGATGTAGAAGACAGAAAACTGTATAAGAACAACAATTAAAATAAATTTAAAAAAAAAAGAGACTGTATGTCAAAGAAAATCGCCCAACTTGCCATCTTCGCTCTGTTTACTGAATATCGCTAACACCCGGTAATGAAAGTCTCATCGCCCCCCCCCCCCCCCCCCCAGTGGGCTGTTGTAGAAAGATCAGAGTGCACTGAAGGGCCCTTGCTGTGACTCAGGCCTCTCTCTGCCACAGCTCACTCTTCAATCCCTGGATATCTCTCTCCTTCAGGCCCGTTGGCTCAGGCAGGCCAGACCCAGCCAGCCCACCACCAACCCTCTGAAACACACTTTTCTGTACTGAGCATCAACCACACTCCAACATTTACCTCAACAACCAGCAGGTCATCATTTGAAATGGGCTGAAGCTTTTTATCTGGTGATGTCTTTTCAAGAAAAGTGCTCAGTTCCACCAAGATTCTGCCTCTGTAGGCAACTCCTTCTCCCTGAAAGGGAACAACACAAGATTATTCTTCCAGGCACAAACAACAGCAAAAAGAACAGTCTCTCTGCCCCGGCTAATCCAGCTACAAAAAGTTTCTCCTTCCACAGCCCAAACCTCCAAAATGAACCAGTCAGTAACTCTCTCAGCTGGATTTAGGTTTGGTATCTACAGAAAAAAGAGCCAATGACTTCAGGGAGCATCCCAAAGAGAGCCAGGGGAGCCAGGACTGAAAGAGATCTGAGCCACACCTGAGGTCAGAGGCTTTTAAAGATCCAGAGGGGCTCCTGGAGGCTGGGGGTTGGCAGTGGAAGGGACTGAAGTCTCCCTCACCCCATGTCAGCAGAGCAGCTGTGTTTATCTACAGTAACTTGGCTCCTTTTCTTATCTTCACAGAATAGAAAGGCTGCCATGTTGGCAACCACAGCAAGCCTCACAGTGTCCAGGAAGTAAAGGAGGAAGATGTTCCGGGTGCAGCTGAGCGTGAGGATGAATATCAGATACCAGCCTCCCCACCCCCAACCCCCATACCCAGCAGCGTTGGCAACAGAATCTTCTGGTGAGGAAGGAAGATCTCCCACCTCCATAGCTAGCTCTCTGCTTTCCTCCTTCTTGGGCTTTTTCTTTCTTCCTCAGTCCCTTTCTGGGTTTTCGGAGCTAACTAAAAGATATTCTTCAGCTTCTAATGTACTAGAAAGATCACTTCCCATCCCTGGGCCTCCGTGTCCTCATATATAGAATAAAGAGGTTGGATCAGATCAGAGGTAGTGAGAGTTTCATCAAGCATGTCACCTCCAAAAATTTGGTAAATTCCTAGCACAAGGCATTGAACAGAACTCTGAGGCAGCACATTTGCTTATTAGCAAAGAGAGCCAGCGCTGATTATTGACAGCTGTTCTAAGTGTGAGAGTAGGGGAATGGGTATGCTAGGCATTGGCAATGACCAAATCAGATGACCTCCAGGATCCTTTCCTATTATTTTTTAAATAGATTTTATTTATTTATTTTTAGAGTGAGGAGAAGGGAGGGAGAAAGAGAGGGGGAAAAAACAGGTTGCCTCTTGCACACCCTCATCTGGGGGCAACCGGGTGCCTGGCGGGGAATCAAACCAGAGACACTTCAGTTTGCAGGAGTGTCAATGCCCAACCCACTGAGCCACACCGGTCAGGGCCTTATTCTTGTATCCTAGGACTTGAGGAGTATGAGACTTCTATCCTTCAACACCTGATCAGTTATGTGGTAGGTCTATGTGTGTGTGTGTGTGTGGAGGAAGGTGTCCTAAATATGAGACTTAATTACAACAATCATAAGAAAGAATCTCATTAACAGTGCTCATCAATAACAAATCTTAATTGAGACACTAACCTTCCCAGTATTTAGCTCATCATAGGGGTCTGGGAATCCTGTGTACTCTCTGGGGCTTCCGTAAAGGTTCAGGTAACAAGGTCCAAATGTGGGAATAAAGCCCACCTCTGTTTCTCCTGTATTTGCTGAGAGATAACATCATCATTAGATTTTAGGCTGTTTAATACTTAATCTGTTGAAATAAACATTAGTTATTAGTTAGCTGGGTGAGACTGTTTTCCTCCGCGTGGTGAGTTAGTTGTGTTAGTGGGAGTTACAGGCACTTGTGAGTCGGACCATGTTTCCCTTACCTTCCTGCTATAAAATGTTAAACTAGAAATATCTGGGGACAGTTCAAGTAAATGTGTTACTCTTAAAAAAAAGATAATATTATTCAAATGAAGGATTAAAAAGCCTTTCAAGATGATCTTCACATTTTTTGTAAGTTTATAATTGTCACCATATTAAATATGTCATTGGCAATTGTGGTAAAAATTATATTATTTTGGAAAGTCATTTAAATGATCTATATCAAATTAACTTTGTCCCCCCAAAATGGCATTTAGCCTCAAGTTAAAATATACAAGAGACTTAAGATGTGTATATGTAACAATGAACTGCCTATAGTTATAACACCATAGGATATTCATAAGCAACATGAAGTCCCCATTGACTATATTCTGTCTCTGAGGAACAACCAACATGCTCCTTATTTCCACTATCTGGTCTTAGCAAGAGTACTCCCCAGTGAGGGGCTTTAGGGCAATGTTAGAAAATAGCAGGGGTCAAAGGAGACTGTGGGTAAATATGGGGAAACTTAAGAGCTGCACGGGTTTGATAGAAGGTAAACCTCTCGAAACCTCAGCAGCCTCATCTGTTTGGGGAACCTGAGAGAGTTGTGATGGTCAAGTGTGAAAGTATTGTGCAAACTTGCAAAGAATGGCAAGAGCTGCGAAAAACCAAAGCACGGGTTACAATCCCTCCTATTTGTACCTTCAAGGTACAAAGTGGAAAACAATATCTTTCAACCTAGAGACCTGTGTTGAAAGTGGGGGGAAGTTATTTCATACATTTCAACCAATTGATTTAGTGCTCACTATCTCAATGTACTGAATACAAACAATAACAAAAAAAAGTTCTATGTCACAAACAGTTATTTACAATGTTAAGCCAACTAGGATGGTGTGCAGCTAGGTGAAAACATGAGCCACGTAGCAATGCCAGATTAGCACACTTGTTTTAAGCTTAGTGATGAAGCACAACTACACAGCACTAACATAAAAATTATTTTAGGACAGCACAAGGTAAAAAAAAAAGGCTCTAAAGGCAACCAACTGATAAAATCTTAATAAGACAATAGTAAATAGAAAGATTTAGAAGAGAACAAAGTTACAAAGCATAAACCTGTATATGACGCAGCCCCAGATCCCGAAGATGAGAAATCTACATAGTAAAAATACAATTGGTTAACAACAAAAGAAAGACAGCATTATAAAAGAGACGTTGAAAACCTGAACCAAACCCAGTGCTAGGTAAGTGGTTTAGCAACACCAGAAAAATCCCGAATTCAGACCCAAGCCACAAAACACTTCTGTAATTTACACAAATCTCACTGGTTAAATGCAAAAGGGCTCAATACTTTGTGACTACATGAAATAACCCAATCTCTCCAGTCCCAGGGCCACCAGGTGTCTGAGAAGAGTCAGCTCCTCACCTCCAAAGAAGGCCTGGTGATAGTACCAACATTTCATGCTTTTCATAAAATATTTACTTGTCTTATGTCTGGCTTAGTTGGGACCAACGCCAGAAAATACAAGTTAATGCAGTCTTAGGCTGCATAAGCAAAGGCCTGTATTTTATGTTCTTTATTTGTTTCTTTTGGGGAGATGCCTGCTGCTCGATGTTCTTTTGAGACCCTGTAATAGACGGTCTGCAGGGCTTGCAAAGAGAAAAGACCTCAGAGACAGCAGTTGAAACTGCAACAGTTTCTGTTTTTAATGGATGAATGGCTATTACTACCATACCACTAAGAAAAATGCTTGTCTCAATATTTCTTGAATAATTATCCTTAGGTAATTATTATAACTTCTTGCTAATGATAAATGAATTTAATAATTAACAGAGTTAATCTAGTCTTTAACCAATCTTTATCTAACCAATGATTCCATCCAGTCTTTATATTTGAATTCCTCAGTTGAAAAGGAGAGGCTATAAACCACCTACATTTTCCCTCCACTCTTCTTCCTTCTTTCACTTCTAATCTCTACCTTCTGAACTTTTACATTGTAATGGGCGATGAAAGTTACATTCTGTTTAGAACTTTGACTATAGGCTTAATAAAAATTAAAAATTAATAGTGCTTACATAATAACAACATATAAATATTGTTCTCTGCAGAGAAAAGTTGCAATTACATTTCCTTTGTTACTGTTCCAGCAGTATGGTCCCCTATGCCACTCAGTGGACAATGTTCAGATGAAATCTCTTTCTTAACTTCTACCAATTGCTTAAAATAATGCCACATATGACTTTATAATTGGATTACACCTTCTTTGTTCAGCTCTTTGTTTTTCTCAGAATTTCTAATTGCCTTTTTTTCTTCTTGAGAGAGGAATTCTGTAGCTTCTTCACCACATCTCTATTATCTTCCAGATTCTTATTCATGCTATCTATTGCTTGGTTTAACAATATTAAAAAAATAAAGTCATCTCTTGAACAAGATAAGGATGAGAGGCATCTTAGGTTTCCCAAGATAAGATTGTGTCTCAAATTCTCTCACTTTACTCAATATGCTTGATCTTTTAGCAATTACAACAATTGTTATTATTTTTATTTAGGCAACAAAAAATAAGATGCCATTTTTAATGCATTTCATTATTTTTTCTCTTACAATCTTAATTTTTTTCCTTCATTCCCTATTACAATCTCTAACATATGCACAGAACCATAATGCCGATATAGGCAATTAGTTCTCAGTATGGAAAACAACAAAAAGTGTATTAGTTATCGATGACTGTTAGCATGAAAAAAATACACATTATCTTAGGGAGCAGAAATTATTACATGGTTCATTGTTATTTGACCTCCTTGTTCCTGATAAGGGAGTCAATTAAGAAAGGGAATATTATGATGGAATTGTTTCAATGCCACTATAAAAAATAAGATGTTAAGCACTCTTTGTATTGACACTGAAAAATTTATAGAACAGCCACTAGGAAGGGGAATTTTTGGATGGAATCAAGAAAGCTAAAATCTTCAAACTGTTAGTTGCCTTAATTACTAATTACTAATTAGTTATTTTGTTGGCCATCACAAAAACATCCCTGAAATGGTTCACTAAGCTGGCTCATCACATTTGGCTTTTAAGAAACCAAGTCTGTTGCAAGGTGGCTACCCCAGTTCATTCCTTCTCCGGAAGTTCTGCACCCTGTCCTATTCCAGCTGTGCTGTGTGACCTACCTTCCACTTCCCCACCAGAGGCAGCAATTTTCGAGAGGTGAAGATACGTTGTTCCAACAACATCATTTTTGGTAAGACGGTCCCTGTGTAAAAGAATAGGTTATAGCCTCCACCTATGAGGATGTATCTTCAGTTCAACAAGAGTAAGACAGAGTTGGAAAAGACCTTCAACCTCGGAAATCATCCTGTCCAGTGGGCCTGAAGCTTTACTGCACTTAAAAAAATCACTCCCCCGTTCTCATCTCCTATTCAAGCTTTTGATTCACTAAAAGCAGGGGGAAAGAACAAATCTGCATTTATAACAAGTGTTGGGTTGGCCAAAAGTCTGTGTAGTTTTTTTCTGTAAAAGACACATTTTTCATTTTACCAATAACTTTATTTTTTTAATATATATATTTTTGAAAATTTTATTTATTTTTATAGAGACAGGAAGTGAGGGAGAATGAGAGGGAGAGAAACATCAATGTGTGGATGCCTCTCATGTGGCCCCCACTTGGAGACCTGTCCTGCAACCTAGGCATGTGCCCTGACTGGGAATCAAACTAGCAACCCTTTGGTTAGCAGCCCATGCTCAATCTACTGAGCTACACCAGTCAGGGCACCAATAACTTTATTGACTTGGATATTTTGAGTATGTTGGCTATCTTCTGCTATTGGCTTCTAGTGGATATAGGTTAGAGGGGTTAGGGGTGCTGCTAAACATCTTCCAATACATAAGACAGCCCCACAGCAAAGAATTATTTGGCCAAAATGTCATTGCTCCCAAGAAACTTCACAAACCACTTCTAACAAGTTCCATTAGTCACAGCACCTTTTCCATACACTGCACAAATCTCTTTTTGCATTTCAGTTGTGTTTTTACCTTTGAAATAATAAAGCATAGCACATTGGAAATGTTGCATATTTTCTTCCATCTTCAATATTCAAATGGCTATCCAAAAATTCACCAATTTTGATAAGTTTTTTTTAAATGTACACTGATATGACAGCTGTCACAATACAATCTCACAAAATTGTTTCAAATGAAGTTAGATAACTAAGCACTACTAGAACCATTGTAAGGAAAAAAATAAATAAACTTTTTGGCCAACCCAATATATTTCCTAATTGATTCTGATGCAGATGGTTGTCCAAACATCCTTTAAGAAACACTGATCTAGTCAGACAACTAATTTTGGTTATGGAAACTGTGATTTCTAAAGAGGTTAGGAGATTTGCCTAGGGGCACATTCAATAATATTGTCATAAATGAATGAATCAATTATAGGCACATTACAAATGAGTATACATAATCATACTACATAGAACAAGTACATACCTTATTTTATCATGTTCATACTAATTATTCAATACCATGATGGTTTAACAACTACAATGGGCTACATCTAAGGGTCCTTTTCAACTCAATTCAAATATTTATTGAGCACTACTGTGTGATCGATGCTTTTTTTTCTGACTACAGTTGCTTGCCTGGAACCTGAATCTTATTATTAAACTATACGGTAGGGTCAAATTTGCCCACTCTAAGTATGTATAACTTTGTGTATATTTTGTGGGTACCTTAGTTTGTGAGCCTAACTCATGAGTCTCTGGCTGGACACACAGTAGGTATAAAAAAATCAGGTTTATATTTATAACATCCTCTCTATTTAACCTCTCCTCTTCTTTATTCTATCTAGTAGCACATCCACTCTGAAGTTTAGGACCCCATGGTAGGGAGGAAACATTATACTATAGTATGATATTATATATTATAGTAATATTATATGTGATATACAAGATCAGGCAAAGATAGGTTAACAGTTGTTCATATGAAAGAAATGCAATAATTAATAGATAATAGTACAAGAATAAACTCTGTGTTTCACAAACCTACTTTTGCCTCATTCTGTATATTATATATAATATGTAGTATATAATAACATTAGGTTATAGAAAGTGACTAATTAAAAACACAGTTGGCATGAAAGCTTGTATTTTTCTCTCCATCCAGAGGATTGAATTTAAAGAATACTTCACCTTCATTCAAGGTATTGTGCAAACATCCTACAGGGTACGTAACCTAACATCCGGATCCAAGAGTCTCCCAGTTAAACAGGGCCCCTCTGGGCATCCTAACCTGCACTGTTGCTTTGAAGAGGGCAGGCTAGGTCAAGACAAACCCTACATTCGCAGTGACCACAGGCAACTCTGAGATGGCTCCGTCAGCAGTAAGTCCATAGCACAGCCAGTGGCCAGATGGTCACCTGAGCTACGTAGGGTTCAAACCCACACTCCCGAGGCTCCTGAGTATCTTCAAAATGTCAGCTGAGGGCCATAAGTGCCTTAAAACTAGCTCACACTCACTGGAAAGGACCTTTTGTCCTTGGGTCCTTTCAAGGCTCTCAATTAACTGAACAGATTAATTAACTGAACAAAACAAAGCCTACTTTCCTCCTCCCAAACTGCCTGTTGCCATAGTACCAAGAGGGTATTAACATGAAAGTCAAATACATTTGGCTACTGGAAAAACTAAGGCCAGACAGTAGGAGGCCCAACTGAGTAACTATCTGAGTGACTGTGGGCAAGTTACCTGACCTTTCTGAGCTTCAGTGTCTCCATCTGGAAAAGAAACTAACAATAGAAGTCCCTATTCAATAGGGTTACTGTAAAGACTAACTGGAATGAGGTAGGCAAGGCATGAGGCACAGCACCTGACACTTGGTAGTTTTCAAAAAACAGTAGCCAATGTAATAAACACATGATGATAATGATGATGATGATGATATTTGCCATTCCCACTCTCAGGGGGCTAAAGGCTGCAATTGAATGCCCCACCAAAGTAGAACATACCCAAGAATGGAGGGTGGTCTAAGTAACAATTCCATCAGAACCGTTCAAATAATTTCCTGCATTCAAATGGATAGCTCTGACCGTTTTTCCTTTCTGACAATAATAAAATGTTTTAGTGATTCTTTCCAAGAAATGGTTTACTCCATTTCTGAGGCCTATTTTGGACAACCTAATGGTATTAAATTCCTTATCCTGGGGCATTTTCAGATAATTTATTCCTTCTTTGTTTATGAGCAGCTGAACTAAGATATTTAAAACTTTTATGCAACAACACCATTATTATGTTTAAAAGAAAGCATGCAATTCCAAGAACAGTTTATTCCTTCCCTCTGGCAGAAAAGCAAATGTACCAAAATGTAAGCGTTAGATGATCTGGAGTAATGTTCCCTAATATCCAAATGTTTTATTCTTTAATTTTGAATTAGACACAAGTCCATTTTTTAACTCACCAGTCATATACTGTTAGTTTTATTTTTTCACACACTGAAGGAAACTGTTAAAATAAAACAGAAATAAAGCAGTTATTTCTCAATTTATATAATAACTATTAAAGAAACTATTCTTACTGTTTCTGAAAGAAAAGAAAGTCAAACCTTGATCTGAAGATTGATGACTTGATTCCACTCGGGGTTTGCATTTTTCTCAATTATATTTGTGCAAACCTGTAAAATCATCAAAGTAAAACCGTATTCAAGCTTCTGATTTCTAAAAGGTATTCAAGCTTCTGATTTCTAAAAGTTTACAGTATATGTATGCTAGATTATGACTCTAGCAGTTTACTTATAACTTATATGCTTAGTAACCTGGTTAAAGTTTATTTTTCTCGATAATGATTTGGTGAAATACAACATGGGTTTAATAACGATCTTTGCTTCTTCTATGCACTGAAAGTGTTTTCAATTGCTGGATTTCTGACATTGTGCTAGTGTAATGGTGCCAAGATTAATGTTTATAGTATAGAGCATTTACTACACACTGCCTATTATAAGCATCTCTTCATTAGCATGTCCAAAGGGGTCTTTTGATCCTGCCCACTAACCCCTCTTCCAGTCTTTCTACCATCATTCACCAGGAGGCTCAGGCTTAAATAAAGTCAGCCATCTTTCTCTCCCTTTCTCTCTCTCTCTCTCTCTCTCTTCCCCCATCACACAGTTCATCCAACCCATGAGTAAATCTTGCCACCCTTATCTTCCTGGTGAATCCTGATCTCCCCCAGACATCTGTAACTGGCTCCTATCTGGATCTTCACTTCCTCTCCTGCCTCTTCACATTCAGGTCACTCCACTGGATAGCTCCCCAGTTAGGCTTATAATAAAGTCCAGATCCTTCCTCTGGCTGATAAAGCCCTACTCCCCACCCCACATCTCTCTGACCTCACCTCTTTGTTTTCTCCTTTGCTCCCTCCACTCCAGCCACCTGGGTGCAAACATACCTCCTCCTTGGGGCCTTTACATCAGCTATTCCTCTGTCTGGAAGCTCCCCTGCCCCAACCCCACATCACCACCCCAGGTGTCTGCATCATCCCGGCCTCTGCTCAAATGTCACTTCCTCAAAGGTGTCCCCATGATATCCTAGCTAAATACCCCTTCAACTTCCCACGCCAATCACTTCTTGTTCCCGGCTTTATCTTCTGTGTCATACTTAGCACTACCTAAAATTATTCAATCACTTGTTAGCTTGTTTCCTGTTGTTCTTCTGTTACAAAGCCAGCTCCACGAGAGCAATGGCTGACTGTCTTCCTCATTCTATACCCCAGCACATGGGACAGTAATCTGATTTTAAATAGGCTCCCAATAATTCTCGAATTAATGAACCCTTTGAATACTGCTATGAGATTATTATTTTCCCCATTTATATTTCAGAAAAATGAGACTAAGGGGTTAAGGCATTTGCCTTAACTGCCTATGGAGTGGGGGGAAATCCGAATTTAAATCAGGCCTCATCTCACTCCAGAACTCATGGCTTTTCTGCTGCTCTCCATTGACTCTCCTAGGAAATAACACTCAGTCCACATGTGTGTCATTTGCCAAATCTCTTTCATAAATAAATGGTTCAACTACATAGAAGATACTAGTTTTTCATGTCTGCATTTGTCCATGGTAGGGTGTTATGCTTCTGGGGAATCCCACTCTCAAATCTTTGACCATCTCTGTAGGTAAAAGTGTTATTTATAGGTGTTCCTATACCAAGAGTCCCCCAGTTTTTCCTAGAGGGCCAGGATGGGGTTCCCCTGCCTGACTTTCCAGCTCCAGCAGCTCACTGGGGAGTGAGAGGGGAGACATGTGACAATAGTGAGTAGCTGGGCATTCGGGGGCTAGACTCTAGGACATTCACCAGAGAGTATGACTGCAGGCTAGGGAGCATGCCCAAGGTTAAGATAATCTTGGACCTGGGAAATAGCTCAAATAATTCAGTGGTAGCTTTCACTATTTTAATTTTTCGAAAGGATTGAATTTTCCAATTTGAGCCCTGCATACTTTCCACTCTAAAATGAACCTGGGGAGAAGTCTGGCATGTTCAGACCCAGATAATCCGTGTTCCTGCAGAGTGCCTGGCTCAGCAGGGGGCCACTTCAACAAAGAAGTAGCAGGAATTCACTCCAAGGAAAGCACAGCGGTTTATATGCTTATTTCTAGAGGCATCCGCATTTAGATCACGTACAAACCTTTTTTCCAGCAAAGGAAACTTCTACAAAGGGATCCACTAGGTTCTTCTTATCTGCGTTGCCTCCAAATATTTCCTTTACCGTCTGAGAGAAGGCATCATCCACTGGAAGGTAACACATCACATAGCAGAAATTAAATCTAATTTTCTTAAAAGAATAGAAATCACTCAACAAAATTAAAAATGTTCTCTTGTGCATGAATACAGGTGTCACAAAAATTTATTCTCAAAAGTAGCATTGAGCCCTGGCTGGTGTAGCTCAGAGGACAAGCGCGGGCCTGCGAATCAAAGCATCACCAGTTCGATTCCCGGTCAGAGGATATGCTTGGGTTGCAGGCCATGTCCCCAGTATGGGATGTGCTAGAGGCAAGCAGACATTGATGTTTCACTCCCTCTCTTTCTCCCTCCCTTCCCCCTCTCTAAAAATAACAAATAAATAAAATCTTTTTTAAAAAAGTAGCATTGTATTGCAGAAATCCTGTGTCTTAGTTGAGAGAGAAAATGTTTTTTTCCTGGGAGTTTTAAAACCAATAGGAACACCTTGAAAATTAAACTGAAAAATTATTATGTTGAGAAGCAATCATTTATTGAAGAAAAAGTAGATATAAAAAGTTCATTCAGAGACTAAGAGACAATTCTTAGACTCAGGCCTGGTTTCAATTTGGAAAACGTAATTTAGGTCAAAAACAATATAGTCCTAGTCTGAGTTTTTTGGAGAAATTCACAAAAATTCAACAATCATAACATATTTACAGTCATCCCTCGCTATATAGTGAGGCCGCAGTAAGTGAACCGCGATAGAGCGAGGGATGGCTGTAAACTTCACTGGTGAGTGCCCATACAGAATTTTATACGCTGTTAAAATTACGTAGATTTGAGTATAGAAAGTTTTTAAGAGCATATGAAGTGTTTATAAGAGTGTGGGAAAGGTTTATAGGAGTGTAGGAAGGGTTTATAAAGCCTTAAAACATATATAAATAAAATAAATATAATGCTGCTACTTCTCGGATTTTCACCTATTGCAGGGGTCTCTGGAACGTAACTCCCGTGATAGGTGAGGGATCACTGTATTCAATTATGAACAGTAGATTGCTGTTTTAACAAACTTAAAAGTGAATAGAAATCAACTAAACAGGCAGGATTTTGATGTGAGCTTTAATTTATTTACTTCATTTAAGATATTTTTGAGGAAAAGTTGGTATAGGGAGGCATTTTAGGGTCTTTAAAAAGGAGGGGTGTCCCCAGCAAAAGGAGCCAATCCTGAAGAGATCCATGGCCTGAGCAGTGGGTGCTGCCCCCTGGGGACTTGGAGAGGAGACCTTTGTCCCAGGGTCCAGCAGGAGGCACACAGGCGGGCCAGACAGATAGGATGCTGGGTCCTGGGCACTGACAGAGGACTAACTGGACTAGTCTCTGTGAATCTTAAAGGCATCCAACCTCTTAATACACATATCTCATAATACAGTAGTGACAGACTTTTAGTTATTGGCACTTAACCACCCTTTGCTCAGCCATTTTTCACAATCCAATAACCAACACATTTATTTGTCTATAAAATTTCACATTTTCCTTTGGCATGAA
Source organism: Anoura caudifer (assembly GCA_004027475.1). Taxonomy (NCBI): domain Eukaryota; kingdom Metazoa; phylum Chordata; class Mammalia; order Chiroptera; family Phyllostomidae; genus Anoura; species Anoura caudifer. The sequence continues at coordinate 17,755 of PVKU01002949.1, forward strand.
AGGAGTTGGAAGTGCTGGCTGCCAACCTCTCTTTAGTATTCTCTAGAACAAAGAGAAGGTATGGAACGTCGATGAAAGAAGGGATGGAGCAGAAGGGCTAAAAGGCTCAACAAAAACCAGGTATTGGTGACCAACTAACTACCTCACGAACCAGCTCAGATAGCCTGCAGTGGGGCCAGAATGAATGAAAATAAATTCATGAAAGCCTTTAAGAAAGAAAAAAAACCAACATACGATAGGGAGCACCAACCCCTATCCGGAGTTTGATTTTAAACAACATGTCTAATGACGCAAATAACTGATCACCCCGGAGCAGGGTGCAGTCAGCACGTACTCTGGGGGATATCCTCCGCTCGGTAGATTTTCAGCATGAAGGTCACCCAGCGGAGGGCGATGCCCGCGGGGAGTAGCAAATTGCTCTCCACATCATCACTGTCATTGTCACAGTCTTGTTTCTCAGGCTGTTGGGAACACACAATAGCAAATTACACACACAGAAACCCAGACTGATGCTTCTATAACCACACTGACCAGAGCCATTTCCATTAGGATTTCCTGTTTCAGGCTTCAGAGTTCAGCCACCAATTCAAGAAAACTGCTCTACAAAATCAATGTGCATGTTTCTTCAATCAATACACCATGAGCAAATAATGTGTTCTGTAATTTTATGAGCACTAAATAGTAAAGAAAGAGAGACATCCTGAAATTCTCCCAATTTCTCTCTGGCCTCTCACTAGTCCACTATTCCTGGTTTTGCTACCCAGTTTCTTAGAAGGCCAACTGTCCTTTTAAAAAGCAATGTCTGATTCTGCAAGTGAGCCATGCTCTGTAGATAAAATCATGCAAAAAAAGTCTTACATATCTATACAGATACATATCTATACAGATTGGAAACTCCACTCAGAGACACCAGGAAGGTGTCTAAGTGAGCTAGAAAATAATTCTGCAATGAAGAAAAAAAGAGCTTTTGAAAAATAGGAGAAATTGGCGGTTTGGGGTTATTAATTAGAAGCTGTGCTCCATTTCTCAGTCCTGGTGCCCATTTACTTAACCCTTGGTCCTAGTTTTTGGGAAAAAATGTAAATGGTAGGAAATGTAGGGGCTCACAGGAGGCTCATCTCCGGTTCCCAGGACAAACATGCTGACTTTCATGTAACCTTTAGCACCCGAGCTGGTATCTTCAGGGTCATTGAGAAGAAGCCATTTTCTCATGACTGCGTGACCTAAAATAAAAAAGGAGTAAAAGGACAAGGACACTTTAAAGAGAAGCTGACGAGTCTGCGATTCCATCTGCTGTAAGATAAACAAACATTTCCGCTAAAGTGCCATCATGACACGCCCACCACCCCAGTCGAGTGTCTCCATTAATGCCTTCCACTTCGCACTGCCTCCACCCCCACCCTGCCCCCGTGTGACCCAAATAAGACTCTCTAAGCTCTATTAATGGGTTTTATAATTTGATCTTGATAAGATCAAAATTACTGCGCGAAACACAGAAATTACCTATTTGTGAATGTTAAGATATCATTACATTTAAAAAATGAAATCACTGCCCTGGCTGGTGTGGCTCAGTAGATTGAGCATCAGCCTGCCAACCACAAGGTTGCCAGTTCAATTCCTGGTTGGGGCACATGCCTGATACATGCAGACCAGGTCCCCAGTTGGGGGCATGTGAGAGGCAACTAGTTGATGTGTCTCTCACACATTAGTGTTGCTCTCCCTCTTTTTTTCCCTCCCTTACCTTCTCTCTAAAAAATGAGTAAGTAAAGTTGAAAAAAATTAAATCTATACTAAGCTACTATTATTTATTCTTGCTAAGTATTCTTCCCCCTTCTCAATCATGAAAAAAAATATTTTTGATTCTTCAATCTTCCAAATTTTCTTGATTCTCAGAATCTTCCAGTTCATGCAAAGAACATTACTTACCAGGTTCATCATAAACAAATCCAACATCAATCTGGGAAAAAAATTAATTAAATAGATTTTAAAATCAGTATAGCTAATTCAAAGAAACCATCATTATTAAATTTAAATATAATGCTCCTGACCAAACTAAAATTTCTTTGGGACTCAACATTTCCATTCTACCCTCTCTGTATTCCCAGGGCTTTGCCTGATGTGAGACACGTACAATAGAAGAACTTCATCATTTTGAATGAATTGGCTCATCTTAGAGCTGTAGGGGATCAAGTGAGGGGTGTCAAACTCATTTTCACCAGGGGCCACATCAGCCTTGCGGTTGCCTTCAAAGGGCTGAATGTAATTTTAGGACTGTATAAATGTAACTACTCCTTAAGAGTTAAGTGAGAGCTTGGCGCTGCTGCCAGGTAGAAACAAGGTAGTGGGCTGGCTAAAACAAGGTGGAGGGCTGGATTTGGCCCATGGGCTTTGTGTTTGCCACCCATGAAGTAGGGTAACCAGTGGATCCCTGTTTGCTTGGGACCTTCCTAGTAGCACAGAAAGTTTCATTGTGTGAAACCCCTCAGTCCCAGGCAAACTTGGATTGGTAGTCCAAGGAGGTGACCTGGCCCAACTGCCTACGCAATACTCCTCTCCAACTAATATTAATATAAGTGTTGATTGGACACTTTAATGTGCCATGTGCTGTGCTAGATGCTGTATATTCTGTCTCGGTTAGTCTCCACAATGACCCTATCTTATGGATGAAGAAAGTAAGGATCAGAGAAGCTGACATGTGGCTAGTTAGTGGCAGAAAGGGTATGAACTAGGTCTACCTGACCCAGATCATCCTCAAGGACTTCTCATGCCTATAAGCTCCTTCCTTTGAGATGTGGCCCATTCCATGCAGAATAGCTAGGAAGGTACCAAGGTTGTGTCCTTAATTCCAATGTTTGGCTTGCCTTTCATACTCCAGTTATTTACAATAATTGGCTTTGTAGATGCTGCCCTGCAGCCACTGGTGAGTGGAGCTATGTGATGAGCTTCTTGCCATAAAGCACCCCTTCCCTTTGTATCAGTGGATTGGCCTCCACCTACAGCCAGAGAGATGGGATGGGTCCTAACATGGCAGATTCAGGTTATCTTGCTTTAGGGTGCTGCCAAGTGTTGTACTTTGGAAGTCGACTAGACTCAGAGGACACTCAGCTGGTTTCTGGCCCCCGGGCATTCATATCCTGCTGGTGTTCCAGCCCTCAGCAAGGATTATGGCATCAACTCCTTACGTATAACACTGAGATGTCACCAAGTAGGGCATGCTGAGACCTGGCCAGGATCCCGATCCCTCCATCAAAGTGCCCGTCTTTGATGTAAGTTGAATGAAACTGACAGCTAACACCCACCTTAAATTCCCCCATCAGACAATCCGCCCTCAGAGAATGGGAATTATAAACCTGGAAGAAAGAAGAGTGGTGAAAAGACCATTGGCTTTATCTGGCAGACTGTGGGCATGACCTTCCTCCTCTGAGGCCCCCTTACCCGAATGCTGATGATCTCATCCATCAGTTCAGAAGGGGTTATGTGGACATTGTAGAAAAACAACTGTGAAAACAAAGAGAAAATTGTTTGAATATTAGCAGGAGTGGACTCAGATTTGGTGCATATGATACTAGAATTTTGAGGACCCTCCCCAAAAATACAACACACAAACCCCAAATTAGATTTAATCATGTGAGCACATTGCAGGACCTTAGAAAAGTCCCCAAATCTTAAGCTTCATGAGCTTCATGGTAAACTCACCTCGGCACCTTGGAAAAAGGAAAACATAGTTAAGTAGCAACTATAGTATTTATTTAAGTAAATAAAATTGTTCTTTTGGGACCAGATATGAACTAGCTTAATTAAATAAAGATTTAAGGTTACATGATAGGTTTAGGGCTTACATACCTGGAAAACTGAGTTTAATTCTACAATTTTTAACTCTATCAGTTGTGTCTACTGACTCTAATTTTGTTCTTTCTAACAAAACACCTTCAAAGCCAACTGTGTTCATTAGATAATGTTAGTGCCTCAGTAGAGTCAGTATTGACCACATTTTAATTCACGGTAATGGCTAAGTTTAAGAAGGTTGATTCTTGGGAGATAAATATTGGGTACCTGGAGGCTGTACCATAAAACCAGTTTTAGGTGCCATTAAACTTTACTCCTAAGAAAGACGGAGCATTTATTTAAACTGAGACTTTTTCTCCTACTTTTTATTTACTTAAAAATATTTCAAATCTACAAAGAAATTTAAAAAAAAAAACAATAAAATAAACACCCTCTTCCACCTGTGTTCACCAATTGTTACCACTTTGGGACATTTCAGGTTTAGTGAAATGTCCCTCCTTTTTTAACTGAATTATTTGAAGGTTCTAGATACCATAACACTTTACTCCTTCAAATAGATCCTCACGCATCTCCCGAGAGCAAGGACATCTTTGTGCACAATCACAGTACTGTTATCACACCCATGAATTACAACATCTAACATGTAGCCAATTTTCAAATTTCTACAATTGTCCTGAAAAAGTTGTTTTAAATTAATTTTTTAGAGAGAGAGGGGAAGAGAGAAAAACATCAATTCATTGTTCCACTTATTTATGCATTCATTAGTTGATTCTTGTATGTGCACTGACCAGGCATCAAACATGCAACCTTGGCACGTCAGACAATGTTCTAAACCAACTGAGCTACCCTACCAGGGCTGAAAAAAGTTTTTTTCTAACATTTTTTTATTGTTGTTCAAGTACAGTTTTCTGCCTCCCCCATCTCCCATGAAAAAAAGTTTTCTACAATCTGGGAACCATTCAAGGATCACACGGTGCATTTGGTTGTTTTGTCTACTTAGTCTCCTTTTACCTAGACCAGTACTCTGCCTATTTTTGTTGTTTGGGTTTTTTTTTTTTTTTTTTTTTTTTTTTTATCATGACTGGCTGTTTTGGAGAACATCCCCCAATCTGGATTTGTGTGGGTATTTCCTCACTTTTAGATTCACGTTGACCATTGGATAAGAAAGATACAGGTGACGTTGACTACTTCCTTTAGATCACACCAGGACACACATAAGTTTGTCCCACTATTGGTGATACCACATTTAATCACTCAGTTAGGAATATGTTTGTAAATTAGGGATGTTTTAGTAAAATTCTTTTCTTCATTTATGAATTGACTCAATTATTTGACTCTTCCCTTTTGCCAAGAGATTTAATTTTTAAAAAAAGAAAAAAATCATTAAGCTGGGAAAATTCTGAAGTGACTATTCTTGTTGGGTTCCTGAAAATGTAGTTGAGTAAATACCTATCCTGCATCATAGATGCATTGACAGGTTTTAGGCCTTCAGCACCCAGTATCTTTCCTCCCTGTCATTCAGGCTGGTCCTCCAACATAAACCTCCCAGCCTTTCCTGAAGTCCAAGGGCCCCATCTCAGTGCCCATCCACCCACCCACCTCTTAAATGAACTCTGACACTCCTTATCTACAAGCTGTTGTTTGTGAGTCATCTAAGGAGAAGCTAGAGGTGAGCAGGAAATGAGGCCTTCTGGGAAACTGGGGGCCCGCTTGAACAAAGGGGAAGAAACAGGAACACCAAACAGAAGAAACCGGTTCTTTTGTGAATAGAAGTAGGAAAAAAGAACCAAAGTCAGAACAGGGGCTGACATTATAAACTGTAGGGAACTAAGAGGAACTGAGATAAGAAAAGGATCAAGGGTGGGGAGAAAATGGAGATAACTGTACTTGAGCAACAATAAAAAAAGAAAAAGGAAAAGAAAAAATAAAATTTCATTACAAATTATGGAACAAAAGAAAAAATATATACATAAAGGAAAACAAAAGAAGCTGTGGTAGAAAAGGCCTGGGCTCAGAGAAGAAAGCATGAGATACAGGCTGGAGGAACCTCAGAAACACATCTATCTCCTCAGTAGAGCAAGTCTGGACTCCAAGAATTCCCCAGACTTATCATTTCTCCTCACAGTCCTAATTGTGGATGGAGTTTTGTGGCTTTGACAGGACTGTCAAGATATTCGGTATTTTTGAGGAATGTATTCAGTACTTTTGAGGAGTGTTACAGAAGAGGCCAACAGAACCAGGCTATATATTGTCAATGCAGGGAGGGGGAAAAACATTTTTATTCATAATTGCTTTCCTTTAGCATGTATTATTTTTGCAGCACAGTCAGTTTTGACACTGCTAAAAAACGAGGCTACTTAGTTACACAAAGTCCTTCCTCAGAGCATCCTGCTAATTAGAAAGACCGAACAAAGGCAGAGGTAGGCAACGTCATGGACTCCATCACAGGTTACAAAGACCCATTAGGAAGGGCTCTGTCAGGAAGTTGTTGCAAAAATACCAGAAAGACCACAGCAGCCTTGGGAAGCAGGCCGTGTGATTTCAAGACCCAGTGGTTCTTCCATTTAATGCTAGAACATTGTATTGTCTTTACCAGTTGAGTCTGTGCTTCCCTCCCACATGGGACACTGGAGAAGTGGGTAGAAGGCAGGAAAGTGCATATAAATAGAACAGACTTGCCGATCCCATTTACCTCATCAAAAAATGGATTGTTCCCTCGCTTGATTCTGGTTCGGTGTGTCTGGCCACAGACGTGGACTTTGACTACAGGTTTTATGTTGTTGCCACTTAACTGCCGACCCTCGATCACTCGGACCCGGATCTGCAAGCAAGAGGGGTAGTGTTACAGATCCTTCCCCAGCACGCAATGTGAGAGAATCCTCAGGTGTTTCCTCAGCTCGTTCACCGGTGAGGATGGTGGAAACCCAGCCAGGGTAGCTTTGCAATGCTGGTCCTAAAAGACTGGTGCAGCCACCGGTGCTCATCCCCAGGGTGGGGACTGGAGGTGGGCCGTGGAAACCAACAGCAAGAGTGGGGTTGAAATAGTCGGGAGCTGACCTGGAAAAAGGGCAGGCAGGGCTGAGGCCACTGCTCAGACCGCAGCCTCTTTCCTGGTCTTCCTGAGCCTGGGATGTATTAACTCGCTCCATAGTCATCTCCAAGGCTAAGGCAGTGCCAGAGCTATGAAAACTCAATGTCTATGCTTCTATTATTCAATTAGCTCTTTCCTGCCACCAAAGGGAAGGAAGGGGATGGTTTTATTTCTCTGAAGAGCCTCATCTAGCTTGACATCTATTCCTCCTTGCAGAAGAAAGATGGAGAGCTCTTCTTATGGGCTTATGACCTGATGTCCTATTTTTACTAATTGAGCCACTGCCAATAGGAATAGTTCCTTCCCGACGCCGCTGTAACTGCCAGAGGCTGAACAATGTGGTAGTAAGACAAGGATATGGGGCACTAGGGCTCTTCCTACTTGGAAGTCCTGTGGCTTGTTGGACAGCATCCTACGGGTGTTCTTCCCTTTTGTGAGTCTTCGGGCAAGCTGAGCTTCCGACGCCATCCCACCTGGCGCCTTGGGACCAGGGCCCCGGACCATTCCGTCCAAGCCATCTTCCTCACCTCCGTCTTCCTCCTCTTCTCCTAAAACACCCAAAAGGAACCCAGTCAGAGATGGCCCTCCCTCTGTGAATGTCTGAACACTCTGGTTTCCTGGACCCAGAGAGTTTTCAGTGTTCCTGAGGTGTCAGGTGAAGGAGATGCTCCCTGGTCACATTGACTTGGGCCTGATTTGACTCAGATAATGATTCTTTAGGAAGACGTTTTGTGGTGCATTAGGGAACATTAGGCTGTCTTCAAGTGAGAAGGAGAGCACCAGAGGCCACGGAAGAGGATGAGATGGCTCAGTCAGACCCAGGCAGACATCACCCAGTTCTGATTTCGGAGCCCAGACTGGCATGTGGGGGGGCGCTTTCTGCAGTGAGGACGGAGGAAGGAGGACATGTCGTGGGAAACTGGAGCCTTACAGAGGAGGCTTCAACTCCACCCTTGCTACTGCAGGTCTCTTCTCTCAAGATGTGCTCCTGAGGTTTGTACTGTCTCCTTTCTGCATGAACCTCCTGATTCACGAATGCCCTGTCCACCCTTATGGCAGATAAGAAGCTCATCTCCAGTTGGCTTGCCAAACAGACCACGGTGGTCATCTTGTTCTCCCTTTGCCCTGGTTGGTCATTTCCACGTGCCTCTGTCCCCACATGTATCCCCCTAGCTTCCCTTTATATGCAGGGGAACACAGCTTTTCCTGCTTGTTAAAGTGACCCTTCCAAATACATGTATCTCTCTCCCTCACATCCTGTGGCTCCTTCTCCATGACGGCCTTCCCTCTGCCTTCAAATATGCACAAATCTTTCACTCCTTAAACAAAACAAAAATCAACTCCACCTCTGTGTCTCCTCTTCCTTACATCCACTGACAAATAGACAAAAAGTTTTAACTCCCAGTAATCTGTGCAATTTAAGAGAGACTAGAAAAATACTTGCATTACTACTCCCTATCTTTGGATTCTAAAACTCCCTTACAATGCAAAATCATGTAAGAGATTTAATTTCCACGTGGAGTCATTTGTCAGTCACTCACATTATAGTATGAATTGGCTTAGTGAGCTGGCCATGTAGCACAGCTGCTAAAGCTTGGGCTCTGGAGTCACACTGCCTAAGGTCAAATCCTAGCATTAAGCCATGTGAGTCTGAGCAAGTTTCTTACTTTCTGTTTGTTTCCTCATTTGCAAAAAGGAGAAAATTACTGTACTCACCACAGAGAACTACAATGATAAATTTAATCTATATGCAAAGCTTTCAACACAGTGCCTGGCACAGAGCAGCACCCGATACATTAATCTTATGTATGTATGTGCATATGTAAGTTTTGCTGAGAAATCAGTTTTGGTTGAACACAGAACACTAGAACACTCTTGGAAAGCAGCAATGAGTAGGGGTGGGGTCTGAGCAGTCAGTGGCACCGTGGGGGCAGGGGGCACAGAGTGAGGAAGGAGCGAACATGGGGAACTAAAAGGCCTCCCTGAGGTACTGCTTTAGAGTCCGACCCAGTGTGAACCCTCCTCCTCAGCACCCTTCCATTTGTGCTCAGCCCATCCGGCCTGGCTTTTGTTCTGCAAAGGTCAACCAGGACCTCTTCTTGCTAATTTAGGCACCTTTTCTGAATTCTCATGCTTGATCTCCCATGGCATTGAACCCTGGGGCCCACACATACTTCTCTGAATCATGCTGCTCTCCTCCTGGGGCTCTGACTAAACCTTTTCAGGCACTTCCGGGGGGCCCCTCTTTTTGTCTCCTACTCACCAAGTGTGACTGCCCACTTCGTTCCTCTACCCTCTGCTCCTTTGACCTGACACTCTGGATCCACACTTCATTGTCTTTCGAGGAGTCCCAGACCCATGGAATGGTAGACTTGAGGGGACCTTAGAGATCCTTGGTCCAACCTGTCCCTCACCCCATTTTACAGATAGAAAAACTGAGGTTCAGAAAACTGAAGCAAATTGTTCGGGTACTAGGAGCTGAGCTGAATCCAGGGCCAAGTCTTTGTCCTACCTCACTGGTGCAAGAGTGGATCTAAAACCAGGCTGCAGGTGAAGGAGATGCTGTCCTCCTGATCCTGGGCAATCTCGTAAGAGTCAAAGGTAGGGAATAGCTACCTTTGCCCTTTGTGAGATAACCTGCATCTCTTCTTCCCTATTCTTGAGGAAGCTTCAAAAGAAGGGCTTTCCTGCTACTCATAATGGAGCACATGGGTCTTAGAATGTCCTTCCTCCTATTCTCTACCAGGTGAACTCCTCAACTGCCTCAAGTTCCAGCTGAAATGTACCATCTTGGGACAGGCCCTCCCTACTTCTTCCAGAGGGAGTGAGTCACCCTTCTCGTGTCTCCCACACATTGTTCCACCCAGTTCTCACCACAGAGACTTGCATCTATTGTTAACCCGTAGGCCTCCCCACTACCATCCACTCTCAGAGGCACGCTTGTCCTTTACTTAGTTGTATCCACCCCAGTGCCTGACACAAATCCTAGTACACAGCAGGGGTTAAATGAATGGGGAATGAGTAATCAATGAGGGCATTCTGACCCCCTACTCCTGCCTTCTCAAGTTCTTCAGCCATTTGGCGAAACTCCTGCCCACATCTCAGGAAAGAGCACCCAGACACTAGGAGGGGCTGCCCCTCTAACCTTGGCACCAGCCTCAGGCTTGCCTTCTCCAAACCTGGTGCAGGCTGGACAATGCACAGCTTTACGCTCCTGCACCAACTAAGACTAACTTCTTGGGTCACTGTGGATTGTCCCACTTGGGGTCGGCGGTTGTTTAGGGCAGCAAGCAGGAGAAGGAGGAGGGTAAAGTGTACCCCTTTGTGGCACCAGACTCAGAACAAGCCCACATTAAACTCTTGATGGATGTTCCAGAAACAGACTGCAGGTAATGAAGAGCCAGTTTCTTCTGGAAACAGCTCCTGTTATCCAGACTTTAGGCTGAAGGGATGGATCAGAGGAAAGCAGCCTAAGTCATGGCGACCATCCACATCTCCGCCTAGCAGTGGAAGGATTTTTGAGCAGGAAATCACCCTTTTATGTAGCAGGAAGCTGCATGGGGTTAAACAATGCTACCACAAAGAATGAGGGGGGCCCTTGCATTGCCAAGCACGCCCTTCTGCACAAGCTGTTTTGTTACTTGGATGTTAGTGGTTGTGCTGGCATGCCCTGCTAATGAGACCCAGGCATGAATCTGAACCGCAGCCACGTGGGTCTCCAAACAATAACTCTTTCATGACCAATGACCACAGAGGGCAAGTAAATCTGGAGCCCCTGACTGAATAGGAAGTTGCTGGTTTTACAAGTGTGTTTGCTTTGTAAGGCTACTGTAACAAAGTACCACAAATGGAGTGGCTTAAACAACAGAAACCAATTCTCTGATGGTCCCAAACCCCAGAAGTCCAAAATCAAGGTGTTGGCAAGGCCATGCTCTCTTGGGAGCCTCAAGGGAAAGATCTTTTCTTGACTCTCACTAGCTGGAGGCTCCTGGAAATCCTTGGTGTTCCCTTGATTTGTGGTTGCATCTCTCTGGTCTCTGTCTCTACTGTCACACGGCCTGCTCCCCTGTGTGTCCGTGTGTCCATGTGTCCTCACCTCTTCTCATAAGGATACCAGTCATTGGATTTCAGGTCTTTCCTAACCCAGTATGACCTCATCTTAACTTTACATCTATAAAGACCCTATTTCTAAACAAGGTCACATTCTGAGGGTCCATACAGATAGGAATGTGGTGGTGGGGTCGGGGGATACTATTCAACCCACTACAGAGAACATCTTCTGTGTCTTTCTAGTCTCTCCCATCCATTACTCCATTCCACAAGTCTGCAGCCACACAGGCAGCCCCAGTCTATTGACCGCTCCACTTCTGTGTCCACCACCTCTCCATGTCCTTGCTTTTCTCCTCACAGTGTTAGATCCTCTGACCTAACACTGTTCTTGCTCCTCTGTGTGCCCTGCAGCCCCTCCCTTCTCTCGCTTTTTTTGTACCCACCTGCTTCATTCACCCCCTCCACTTACTCCAGCCCTTCATCCAGGCAGCTGAACTTGCCTGAGAAAAACACACACCTTACTGACTAGTCTCACTTTAATTTCATGATCACAAACCTCACGTGAATTACAGGGCTGCCCAGCTATCCTACCACATTCGTAAGGCATCTCTTTCAAAGTTTTCCTGGATCCTGTTCTAAGATGGCCGCTGATTAACCAGCAAAGTCAAATCTCTTTCCTTTTCTCAACTCCCACCTATTCTGCACCTTCAAAGCTTCCCATACCCTCTCTATCCGTCTCACTGTCAACAAATGACTTTAATTCTCATTTCATTGAGAAAACAGGCAATCAGAAGAGAATTTCCACATCCTCCCAACTCCAAACTACCATCCTACCTGCATCTGCTGTCTGCCTTCCCTCCTGCTACAATCCCTGAACTGTCTGTGCTTCCCAACTGGAGGCCAATCCTTTCACATGTGCATGAATTCCATCTCCTCTTGTTACTCAAGGATTTTGTTTCTGCAATTTCTGCCTCTCTATCTGCTCATTAGGTTCCCGATCTCTACTGAATCATTCCCATCAAGATATAAACGCAGTGTTCAGTGAAGGAAACCATCAACAAAATGAAAAGAGAAACTACTGAATGGGAGAAGATATTTGCCAATGAAACATCCAATAAGGGGTACTGTCCAAAATACATAAATAACTCATACAACTTAACACCAAAAAGCCAAACATATTAAAAAATGGGCAGAGGGCCAGAATAGACACTTCTCTAAAGAGGACATACAGCTGGTCAACAGACATATGAAAAGATGCTCAACATCACTAGCCATCAGGGAAATGCAAATTAAATCTATAATGAGATATCACCTCATACTTCTCAGAGAGGCTATTATTAACAAATCAACAAACAGGTGTTGGGGAGGATGTGGAGAAAAAGGAACCCTCCTGTATTGTTGATGGGAATGCATATTTGTGTGGCTACTATGGAATACAGTATGGAGATTCCTCAAAAAATTCGAAGTGGAACTACAATATGAACCAACAATTCCACTTCTGAGTATTTATCCGAAGAAATCCAAAACACTAATTTGACAAGACATATGCACCCCTATGTTCATTGCAGTGTTATTTATAATAGCCAAGCCATGGAAGCAACCTAAGTGCCCATCAATAGACAAATGGATAAAGAAGTTGTGGTGCATATATATAATGGAACATTATTACTCTAGAATATAATAGAATGAAAATCTTGCCATTTGCAACAATATGGATGGACCTAGAAGGTATCATGCTAACTGAAATAAAGTCAGACAGAGAAAGGCAAATGCCATACGATTTCACTTATACTGAATAGGTAGAATCTAAAAAGCAAAATAAATGAACAGGAAAAACAGAAAAAACACATAAATACAGAGAACATTTTGGCGGTTGCCAGATGGGAGGTGGGTTGGGGAGATGGATGAAAACAGGGAAGGGATTAAGAGCTATATAAATGGCCAATTATAAAAATAGTCATAAGGATGTAAAGTACAGCATAGAGAATACAGTCAGTAATATTGCAATAACTGTGTAAAGTGTCAGTGAGTGCTGGACTTAGTGGGGTGATCACTTTTGAAGTTACATTAATGTCTAATCACTATGTTGTATGCCTGAAATGAATATAACATTGTATGTAAACTGCAAATGAAAAAAATTGTTTTAAAGGTATGTACATGTGGAAATGTGGCCCACAATTTTAAATAAAATCTCTGCTGCCCTCCACAGTGCCCCCCCCAGAGCTACTGCTCCTTTTTCTGCTCCTTTCTACTGTCCCTCTGCAGCTGCCATGAGTCTTTCGCAGTCCCTTTGTATGAGTGCCACCTGCCTTCCCAGGATTACCAGGTCACACCGTCAAATCCTACCAAGCTTTTGCCCACAGCCGACACTGACCTGTCTTCCTTCCGAATATCAATAACTCCCTATGTGATCCACATTTGCTCACAGCGATGTTTTAATTCACACTTAGGAATGGCTCTCCATCACAACTCCAGCAACTTAACCTAACAAGTCTTCATAATTCCTGAGATGTGCTGTTGGCCCCTCTCCACAAGCTCCACGGCAATATTCCTGCAAACTGCCCCTGTGTGCAGTCACTTGTGACGATGACACTTCCCTACATGGCTATTGTTTGCCCACCCAGTGCTAAAGAGTTGGTGGCCTGCCCTGGCCGTGTGTGGCTAAGTTGGCTGGATCATCATCCCAAAATATGAAAGGTCACAAGGTCAATTCTTGGTCAGGGCACATGCCTAGCTTACAGGTTTGGTCCCTCCTTGGGGTGCATACAGGAGGCAACTGGTCAATATATCTCTCTCAAATCAATGTTTCTCTCTCTCCCTCTCCCTCCCCCTCTCTCTAGAATCAATAAGCATGTTCTTGGGTGAGGATAAAAAATAAAAATAAAAAGAGTTGCTGGCCTTATCCTATAGTCAAGTTTGCCTTTGGCATGCTCAGCAGTGCCTTTCCCCAATGGCTGTCTACCACTCTCGTTCCTCCAGTCTCCCACACTCTCCTCATCCAGCACTTCTTCTCCCTATCAAGCAGGTGCCAACAGATCTGCAAGCCATTCCTTCCCTATCTTCCTCACCAGCATCTAACCAGAGGAATGTCCTGTTAGAACTCCCCAGTGATGAACCCTCCTAGGAGTAGGTGAGGAAGAGGGACATTTGCCCAGTCACCACAGGCCTGGAATACAGGCACTCCCCTCCAAGCCCCACCCTACCCTGGCCAGCAGGCACCTTTATCCAAACACTCCTCCCACTCATTTTTTAGAGTCCTAGAATGCCAACCTCTGCCCATAATATTCAGTTTGCTTCGCATGATGAAGTCTTGTTAAGTGGTGATACTGGTTAAGGCAGAATTTAATTACCTTGGGCCAAAGGTCATGGGAAAATCAGAAGAAAGGGCTAGTATAATATATTCAGTGTAAATTAAAAACTACAAAGCAGAATAGGAGAGTGTTAGTTTCTAAGCATGAAAACATTTTGGAGATAACGGCTGATTTAGCTGGAATGTTGAATAATAACTTTCCTAGGTTTCTAACATGCTAGAAGTATATAAATAAATGTCTGTGTTCAACCATGAGCTGATATATGAGGGAAGAGGAACAACAACAAAAATAACACAAGCAATTCACTAAACTTCACCCAGATTCTTGGGTAAATGATACTTATGTACGCCCTAAGAATCTTCTGAAATGGTTCTAAATCAGAGCCCAGAACAAAAATACCCTTATGAGGCTCTAACCAAACAGCGCTACAAACACATGCTCTAAGCCAGTCTAGGGGATATTGCCCAGAGAGCTCTGTCTGAGTCTGGGCAAGATAATGCTAACAAGGTAAAACACTCAACTCCACTGCTTCTCAAACTGAGCTCTAAAATCCACCTTCATCAGGATCTCCGGAAGTTCCTGTTAACCATACAGATTGGCGGGGTGAGGGGTGTTCCCCTTAGATCAGCTAAATTACACTTTCTGCAGGCAGGTGCCTGAGGTCTGCACATTTAAAGATCTCCCTTGATAACTTTACTGTGTCTAAACTTTAAGAACCACTTGTCTATTACAATCGCTTTGATTTTCTTAATTATCTGGGGGAAAATCGTCCTAATACAATCAGTTTGCTGCACACAGTCCGTTGGAGGCTCGATCCTGGAAACTGTGGCTGTGACAGTTTTCTAGCACACTGATCATTTTCCAGTTCATCTCTGACCAAGTCAGTCTCCGTCCAGAAAACGGACAAGGGTGTCTATGAAAGACATGTCTCAGCCTAGCCCTCACAGAGCTCAGGAACATGCTTCCTTTTTATTACACCTCTGAATGAATCAGTCACTTTTGTCTATTCATTAGTGTTCCACAAAATGACTCTCTTGAAAAGAAAATTAAATCATATCCATTGCACTCCCACCATCCATTCATTCATGCATTCACTCAACCAACCAAGCATTTATTGAACACTCAGGACTTTCCAAGTACTGCCCTAGGCACTGAAAATCCACAGTTGAGCCCTGGCTGGTGTAGCTCAGTGGACTAACACTGGCCTGTGAATGGAAAGGTTGCCAGTTCGATTCCTGGTCAGGGCACATGCCTGGGTTCTGGGCCATGACCCCAGTTGGGGGCATGTGTGGAAGAGGTAATGGATCAATGTTTCTTTCCCTTTCTTTTTCCTTCCTGCCCCCTCTCTGTAAAAATCAATAAAAAAATAAAATCTTTTTTTTTAAATCCACAGTTGGAATAGATAGCTGAAAAAGTACTTTCTCTAAAAAATTATTTCCCATGTAATAATTTGTTCTTCGTTATTCATTTTGATACTTTCCCTTTCTCATGAAATACAAGTTCTGTGGTGGCGAACAATGCCTTTCTCACCTCTGCATTCCCCCAAACAGGTAACAGTAGATGCTTTCTGAACTAGATTGAATTTAATTTCAGGCAAAGTGACTTCGGTGTTTGTGGAATGAAATAAATTTGAAGCACCAAGTCTGGCTATACATGAATTTTTGCATTTCTATCATTGGACAAAGCACAGTTTTAACAGATGGTTCTTTAAAAATAGATATGAGATTTCAAAAATAGTTTAAGCCAAGCATGGGAATGTGGGCTCCAGTCAAGCTCACTGACATCTGGCGAATCAAGTTGACAAAGTAACAGGTTTTCAGGAGGTCAGGCCTGTAGTCTGAGTCAGCCCACCCATCTGTCACAGGAACAGTCTCAGATGTAGGATAAAGCAAGGGGTACCTTTAACACCACACACTTTTAGTCAACCCACCAATGCCATAGCCATTTGTAACTTTTGTTATTTTGATATAAGAGCCCCAAGAAAACATTCCTTAAAAATGAATCTCTTAGATAGGACACCAGAGACACAATCCATGAAATAATCAGCATTGACTGGTGACTCAGTAGACTGAGCACCGGCCTGAGGACAGGAGGGTTACCGGTTCAGTTCCCAGTCAGGGCACATGCCTGGGTTGTGGACCAGGTCCCCAGTTGGAGGGGTGTGAGAGGCAACCAATCAATGTATCTCCTACACATTGATGTTTCTGTCTCTTTCTCCCTCCCTTCCTGTCTCTCTAAAATAAATTTTAAAAATCTTTTTAAAAAATTGATAAACTAGACTTCATCAAAATTAAAAATCCCTGCTCTGCAGAAGACAAGTCAAAAGAATTTGAAAACAAGTGATAAACTCAGACAATATTTACCAAAAAACACATCTGATAAAGAACTGCTATTTAAAATATTCCAAGAACTCTTAAAACTTAACAATAAGAAAACAAACAAACATTAAAATGGACCGGAGACCTTAACAGAAACTTCACAAAAAATATATACAAATGGCAAGTAAGCATATGAAAAGATTCTCCACGCCATGTCTCATCAGGAAAATGTAAATTAAAATGAATTACCACTACACTCGCATTTGAAAAGCTCAAATCTGGAAGACTGACAAAACCAAATGCTGGCGAGGATGCGGAGCAATAAGAACTCATTCATTGCTGGTGGCAATACAAATGGTACTGATGCTTTGGAAGATAGTTTGGAAGTTTCTTACAAAACTGACATATTCCGTCAATCACCATACAATCCAGCAATCACACTCCTTGGTATTTTATGCAAAAGAATTGAAAATGTATATCCACAAAACAAAACAAAAATGCACACGGATATTTATAGCAGCTTTATTCATAAATTGCCAAATTTGGAACAACTAAGATGTCCTTCAGTAGGGGAAAGAATAAATAAACTGTGGTACATCCAAACACAAGAATACTATTTAGCACTTAAGAAATAAGCCATCAAGCCATGAAAACACATGGAGGAATCTTAAATGTATATTACTAAGTAAAAAAAAAAAACAATCTTAAAAGGCTATATGCTACATGGTTCCAACTCTAGGACACTCTGTTAAAAGGAAAACTTCAGAGACAATTAAACAATCAGTGATTACTAAAGGTTGGGGTGGGAAAAGATGAATATGCAAAGTGCATAAGATCTTTAGGGCACTTAAAATACTCCATATTATATTATAATGATAGATACATGTCATCATATATCAGATATTTGTCCAAACCCATGGAACTACGGAGACTATGGTATGTCAAAGTAGCTTCATCCTTCATAAAAAATGTACCATTCTGGTTAGTGCTACTGATACATGGAGGGGGAGCTCTGTACGTGTGAGGGTGAGGATACATGGGACATCTCTGTACCTTCCTCTCAGTTCTGTGGTAAACCTAAAACTGCTCTGAAAAAGTCTTTAAAAAACTCACATGAACCCCTGAAGTGTTCAATATCTGTGCCCCATGGTCATACTAGTTTGTCCAACTTGTAGGGGTGAATTTTCCTGAAAATTTTCACTTCTACAACATGTTCTATCATTAATACTTCAAATTTCTTCTTTGCAGGGCCCACTGTGTGGATGATAACCTTTAAAAATCAATACTGACAGTTGCGAACAACCATTATCTGAGAAAAATGGGACTGTGAGTGATTTGAACTTTCTGTGTCTTATATGTCTGTGATATTTACATTTTTACAAGCAGACATTGCTTTTGTACTCCAGATCAACAAGCTCAAATTTTTTTAAACTTGAAAAGATCTACAAAATTAGAGGAAGCATACTCATTACCTTTGTATTGAATGGTAAAGGTTTTTTTGTTTGCTGTTTTTAAGAGTTGATTGTAAGGAAGGGAAAACTATTCTGGGCCAGAAGTCTCATTCAGTCATTAAGGTCTGCGACAGCAGGAGGTGTGGCTGTCTTGCTATTATTTCTGTCTCAGGTTTGTTGGTCTTACCTTCTCTTAAGACTGTAAGTTGTGTTGTGGTATGAGTATGTGTGTGTCTTCCCTAGCATGGGATTTTAGCAAGTACTCAAAGATATCTCTGATTAGTTTAGTTGAATTGTCACATTAAGACAAAAAGTGTTTTCCTCTGAAAATCCATATAATCTAGGATATTGAAAGATTTTTTTTTAATGCTGAAGAAAAGTTTCTTTTAGCCGGATTATGAAGCCAACATTCAGAATGCTACCCTTGACCCAGCCTTGGTGAATATTCACCTTGCAGAACAAAGAAAACACTTCCAGATCAAAGAACCCTGTTCAGTTTTTTAAATAAAGAAATTTCACTTTGTCATCTCACACAGCTCATTGGGAGGCCAGCACTTGGTAAAATTCTTCATTTGAAATCCAAACAAAAGGAACTCAAGCTCTGGTTCATTTCCTATCTCCATCCCACAGTATCAGGAATTCTAAAGAGCTGAGGAAGACCTTGGCCAATGGCCATTGTGGAGCCTGCTGGGAGTCAGCTTCCTGAGAGGATGGGTGACTCTCTGTCCCTGTACACTGCTGGGAAATTGGTGGCAATCCAGGAAGTGAGAAGGGGCCTCAGGCAAAAGTAGCCTCTGTGACAAGGATTTTCTCCCCAGCGGGTTAGAAGTTCAAGAGTTGGTGCTTTTCTCATTTCTAAGGAGCCAGCCTTTGCTCCAGGGAAATTGCGCGCTTTCTGAGGTTGGGTTTGCACAGGCCCTTCTCAAGAGAAGGAACCTCCCCTACACTCCCAGAAATGTCATAAATTGGTTATTCTCAAAGTCTTTTGGGTCCATTAGGGCACAACCTCTTTTATCTTTAAGACAATTTTAAAAGAAAGTATTTAGTCATTTCAACATGACACTGAGCCAAACCAGATCATTCTTTTCTAATAGCTCTGCTTTTTATTTATTTATTTTTAAGATTTTATTTACTTTTAGTGAGAAGGGACGGGAAGGAGAAAGAGAGGGAGAGAAACATCAGTGTGTGGTTGCCTCTCACACACCCTGTACTAGGGACCTGGCCCACAACGTAGGCATGTGCCCTGAATTGAACCGGCGACCCTTTGGTTCGCAGGCCCATGCTCAATCCACTGAGCTACAGCAGCGAGGGCTAATAGCTCTGCTTTTTAGAGGAAGCAATTTGAATGTTCATACAGAGCATGCAGGCCAACTGACCTCAAACTGGAAGCCATCCGGACTTTTTTTTTTGGTGATAATAGTAGTAGTAATAATAATAATAATAATAATAATAATAATAATAGCCACCATTAAGGCAGTGCTTTATTGTATGCCAGACAGTGGGCTAAGTATTTTCTATTTATTATCTCATTTAATCCTTGCAACAACTTTACAATGTAAATGCTGCTATTATGTCCCCACATCACAGGAAAGAAAGCTGAGACTCAGAGAGGTTAAGTAACTTATGCAAAGTCACATGGCTAGTTAATCATAGACATAGAATCCAACCTGGGCCAGTCTGACCCCAAAGCTCCTGGTCTTATCCCTAATGGTGCACCTTCAGGATAAAAATGTCTTGTATCCAAACCTGTGAAGCATTTATCACCCCCAGCACTGTAGCATCTGGCAATGAGTTAAGAAACCCAACAACTGTACTCCATAAATACTAAGAAATGACATAGCACCAATTTACTATAAAGCACAAGTTTACTCTTCATTTGAATGAACCACAGTGTTATTTGTTCACTAAAGGCCTGGCTGAAAAGGTGACACAAAAAGGCCCATTTAATATTTTGGCTTTTGAAATGGGATACACATAACAAAACTGCCCTTTATCTACCAGTGCACTGGGTTCAACGGTGTCTTCCCAAAAAGTGTGCCCATCCGTAACCTCAGAATGTGACCTTATTTGGAAATAGGGTCTTCATAGATGTGATCAAGTTAAGGTGAGGTCATACTGGATGAGGATGGGCCTGTTCCAATGACAGGTGTCCTTTAAGAGGTGAGAAATGTGGACACAGACACTCAGAGAGGGGAACACCATGAGAAGGCAGACACACAGGACAGCACACTGTGTGATGACAGGCACAGAGACTGCAGGGATGGCCCTACCGCCACGGGACCCCAAGGACAGCCAGTCCCCACCAGAAGCTTGGAGAGAGGCATGGAACAGATTCTCCCTCTAAGTTCCCAGAAGGACCCAACCCTGCTGACACCTTGATTTCAGGCTCACAGTGTACAGAAATGTGAGAGAATACATTTCTATTGTCTAAGTCACTCAGGTTGTGATATTTTACCACAGCTGCCTAAGGAAACAAAGATACAAGGTCCAGCTTAGGAAAAATGTCATTGTGAAGAGAGGTACTCTGATCTTCCCAATTCAGAGGTGACTCCAGATATCCCACCAGTTAGGGCTGCCTTTTGTGGGCCAGAAAGTACCTGAAACCCTTCCAGGCCAATGCCATGATCAGTGAAGGCGGCGAGAAGGCAGTGAGAAGGAACGGGCAGAACCGCTCAGCTCAGCCCCTGAAGGTGTGCTGTTCAAGACCAGCACGTTTCCTCTGCGTTTCATTCGTCATCACTGCTGTGGCAGCAACAGGGAGCCACTGCAGACCTCCTGTGGGACTGAGAGTGTCTGAGGACCCAGCAATAGCCCACGGTGCTGCTGGGCATGGGGCAACTGCAAAACGTGTTGCCGATGTGCTGGGGCTATGCCAGCCCCAGCTGTTCCCAAACAAGAAGGGGCCAGCTGACCCAGGCTGACCCTCACAACTACTTGGTCAATAAGTGGGTTAAAAGCTGAATACTGGGCCATCGGTGGGGTGCGAGTGAGTGGGGCAGTGGCTGGGGTCAGGCTGGCGTGAGACAAGAAGCCAGGCAGGAGCAGAGCAGCGATGCCACAGGGCAGGAAGGGAGGTGCTGCTGCGGATGGTGAGCAGACCACTCAGGCAAGTTCAGAAGCAACAGAAATGAAGAGAAAATAGAATCTGAGAAGCCAGTCCTGGCAAGGAAAAGTATCAGGGTGCCCTCCCAGGAAGCAGAATTTCAAGGCTGCAAGTGAGTGTGTGGGACAGGGGGCCCTTCCTTTCCTGTGGCACATGCCAAGGCTAGGGAAATGGGGAGGGGTTGGGTGACGCAGCTCAGGACAGAGGAAGGGACACAGACATTTAGCATCACATCACCCTGGAAAGACTAAGAGGAGTTCGAACTCAGCCATGTGAAAGGCCTGATTGTCCTGTAGATTTCCTTCCACCTGTGAGACCCAAAGCCCTCCCTTAAGCCCCCAACGCCAACCCCAACCTCATCCAGAGCAGCACCTGATGGTCCCAAATGACTGACAACTCATGTCCGAGAACAAGGAGAGGAAGGTGAGTTATGCAAAATTTCAGTTCTTTAAAGGACTGAGTGGCTGCATGGGAGCCAGGAGGAGTCAAGGCCAAGGGCACCGACCAGGAGACTGGCAGCTGAGAGCACAGCCTGGTGACTGCACGGAAGTAAAAAGACACACAAAGAGAGTAGAGGTCACTACTGGAGCCTCATAGCCAGGGGACATTGTGTGAGGTGGAAGCTGCAAACCCTTGTAGCAAAGCCTTGCTTAGAACCATCTGCTGGCATCCATAAGTACTGGATCGGCTCACTCTGAGGCTGGTCAGTAAGGGGCCATCTCACCCTTCTCCTCACCCTTGAAGATCATTTTGCTAACAGTTGTAATGTCCCTATTCAGGGCAACTCCTCCTGCCTCACAGGGCCCTGTCTGGGTGGGCAGAGAGCTACAGACAGTGTAAGGGATACAGGAGGCTTCCTTGGAGACACCTTCGGTGTCTTTAGTAGAATCCCCTGGCTAGGCTAGGCCTTCAGCAGGGTCAGCTTACCTCCCATACCTGACACGCTGGTCCCACTGGAGTCATTTGGATGTGGCATTGAAGGTGGATCGTAGCCAATCACCAAGTCAATGGTGGCCTGGGTAGAAAAATGCATTGTAGACACAATCAGTGCAGGACATTGGAATGCTACGGACCCAGCGGAAACCAATTCAGCAGGAGTAAAAGTTCTAGGAGGGGTAAGCAGGGGGATGGGAAAGTGAGAAGAGAAAGAAGGATGACGCACTCCACTGTTTATGTCTTCTCACGTGTGAGCCCAGGTGGAGTGGGAAAGCCTGGGAAAGGAGTTACCCGTTAACAAGTAGCCAAGAGTCTCGTTGCTACAGGGCAACCTCTTAAACTGGAAGTTGGGACAGGCAAGCAGGAACTTGTAATTAAACTCCAATCACAGAATTACAGCGCAGACTCTCCTTTAAAATGATTGTTATTTGTTTGCTAATTGACTTCTTTATTATTTGCTGAAATTTATTTTCATAATTCTCTCTAAAGAAGAACTTTGAATGACTAATAAAAGATTATATAATGTAATTCATAAAATAGAATTAAAAAAGGAATCAAGTCTGATTAAAGAGGAAATAAATATGCAAATGATGAAGTTCTTCATAATCGACTCTTGCATAAAATATGACCCCAAGACAGCTAGGAGCCAAAGCAAGACTGGAGAACTGAAAACGTTATGTAACTTTCATTATCAGAAAAAAGAAAACATGCTAATCCCTTATAGGAGATAAAATTATTCCTACTTTTAAAATCTGAAATAAATATCTTGCATGGGGCATTATTTTATGGAAAAGTTTCCTGTACTTTCATATTGCATTGACCTGCAAAATTTCAAAAACGTTTGCTAGGGGGAATCACCCTACGGATGTGAACACATGCCCACAGTTACTATCAACCAAACAGAAATAAACTTTAACAGCAAAAATACAGAAAGTACAAACCTCAGAATAAAGAAATTCCTTTGCAAATAAAAACTGCATGTGCACACTCATCCCCCACACCCAGGTTACCAGTTAAAGTACAGACAAAATCTTTAGGACATACTTATACTAAAAAGCCATTTATTGTTTATCTGAAATTCAAATGTAAAAGGGCATCCTATACTCTCATTTGCTACTTGGCTACATCTGATTCCCCCTCCCTCCCTCCCTCCTTTGGTTTTGTATCTGTCTGCTCTCCAGTGAATATTCCCTCACTGATCAGCACATTCTGTGGCCAGCTAGGACCTATGATCTCGGAGACACTGAACAGGATAATAAATGGTGCCCCCAGCAACAGTTCAATGGCAAATAAAGACTCATGGGAGGAGCATCTTATGCTGAAGACCCAGGCCAAGCGCAGGGAGCTTGGCCTGGTGGGAGGGGGGGTGGGCCTCAGATGCTAAACTTAATCAAAGAATCAAACTTTCAAAACCTAGAAGAGTATGAATTGCTCAACCTTGGGATCAGCGCTTTCCGAATAACCTCAGGATTCCCAGAGGTGTTCCAGGGACCTCTAACAGGGATGAGAGGATACCAGGGAAGCCAGACTTTAGGTTTCTGACCTCCCTTACTCTATTCAATAGCCATAGTCCTGCCATTGCAGAGTTCTACCTGTGCTTTCTTCTTTGCTTAAAGAAAAAAGGTAGCCAGAAAAAAAATCACTGACTTGTACCATGTTTCCTAAGTATCATTTCGCTTGGCCAGGTTTTGGGTAGAGAGATAATAGCTAACATTCTGAATTTATGTTTTATGGTTAGAATGCTGATTCATAGGAAACCTAGAAGTTTTGGTGACTAGATCAGCAAAATTGACATTTCCAGTGGATGTTGAGAAGCCTAACCTCTGTTCTTTCCCGCAGAGATGTCCTCTTTTAGTATAAAATTTTCCTCCTTTGCCAGGCTCCCAAGCAAAATGAATTGATTGGAAAATGAAGGTATCAGAGGTTAATGACATCAAACGGTAGCTTCATGAAAGCTCGTTAGCAATCATGTGATACCTGAGAGCTGTGAAGCTTGAGTCAATTTCTTTAAGCCCACTGGAGGAAGAAAATTCTGTCCTCGTATCAGACAATACCAATATGGACTTATTTAAAGAGGTTGTGATCAGAAAACATACAGCTGCTAAAGCAATAATAAAGATCATGCTAGTAACACCTTGATATTCCAAGGTAATAAAGTTACCTTCCATAGACTGTTTCAAAGAGTATGTAGTACACTGAGCTCTACTCAACCACACAAATGTGAACACCCAAGTGGACACGCACAGAGCTGTACCGAGAGAGGGTCCCACTTGCTCTTTAGCATTCTGTTGTGAGAAATCAAGTTTACCTAATTGGCTAGTTCTGTGATTGAGAATATAGGACAAGGTGATATTATTTGCAAATGGACTAGTTTATCTCAAAATCAGTAGGTCTGTGTGTGTATGTAGTGAGAGAATTATAATTTCACATTCTTTTCTTAATAAACTTCTGCATAATCATCTCACTATAAAGCCATTCATCAAGAAGGTGAATGCTTACCCCAGTGTCCTGCCCCCTTTCATTTAGCAGGGAGATCAGTTTGTAGGGCAGCGATCTGCTCTGGTCGCCAATCAGGTCCTTCAGGGATACAGTGGCTGTGCCAATCAATCTGCAGAGGAAATGAGAAACAGTAACCTGAGTAAGAGGCAGGCTTCCGCTTGCTCATCAGACCTCCCAATTCCCTTCCTATCCACCTGTTATCAATAAAATCACTCCTAATAAACTGTGGGCTGTTTTGTTCTCACCCTAGTAGAGTATTTTGGTAGTCAACATTGCATATCAGCCATCACTTCTCCATAGCAAGCAGTCATTTCAAGAGTCTCGTTATGGTGCCTATGAAATGTTAAGTCATGAGTGAAATGGATGGGTGAGAGGCAAAGCCTGAATTCAGCCCTCTCTCCCCACAGAATCCAAGAAGAGAGAAAAGCAAGACAAAATTCAAGCATTCTTCTGTAATGAAAATTTAAAAGAACCCATAAAACATTGCCCACTGTAAAAGCATCCATACAGGTTGACACTGAAGTATAAACAGGTTGCTCATTTACTGACAGGGCCACCATGCTACTTATTGTACTCTGGAGCAGCATTCAGAAGGTGGATGTGTGCACTTCTCTGTCTTCCTGGACCAAGGGATTGTACTTTGCCTCTACCTCTGAGCGCACTTGACACTGGTGCACAGGTGTCCTGGCTCACTGAGTAAAGCTCCTTAATGGCAGGAATTGTTGCCTGGTCTGTTCACTACTCTAACCCCAGTGCCTAGAACATGGTACATTTCTTAATAGATATTAACCAAATAAAAGAAAGAATTAAATAAGTCTACATATATTGAGAATAAGGCCCAAAATATTTTTTGTAGTTAGGTCACATGATCAAAAACATTTATTGGACACACATCCCCGGCAAGTTAGTCAATATAAAAATGTAACCAATAGAATACAGTCTGTAAATTGAGGGTTATAACACACAACATGATTTGAGGCTGGGTGAACTGAAAAGGCTCCCTTTGTGAAAGCAAAGAGAGCCTGAGCTCTCTTTGGGTGTGTTCTCGGTGTGGATACTGAAAATGGAAAAGAGAAATAGTCAGAAGTTTTAAATGTTATTTACTTATACCTTCACTACATTTGCAGTCACTGATACTAATAAATAGCAGAGATGATAGCACAGAATATCACAGCATAAAAATAGAACACTAAGCATCAAATTCTCAACGTGATAGAAGAGATTTCTTGCATCAAAAAACTCAAGGTGAAGAAACTACAGTTCAGTATAACATAACTCCAGGCTTTCTAGCAAAAATAATAATAGAAAAATTCACCTTATGGAGAAATATTCACTTTATTTTTAAGTGTGGTATGTTTTCTTTAAAAATCAGGAAGTGAAAGTTTATGTCAACCCAGGCACATCATTTTTTAAGACACATATATTCATATCCCCTCCCCCACTCAGATCTCAGAAATAGGACCAGATTGTAGGTCTGGGGTCTGTTACCCAGCCACATACATCCAGTGTGACTCAGCAATATTAATACTATTAATATTTTATTGCACAAGACCAGAATGATGCTATGGCACCCTGTTTCACCAAACTACCCAATGATGTGAACTATTTGCATATGGTTTCTTGGAAGAGTACACCTTCTTGGACAGCACCCAAGACACTCAACAACCATGATGGACTCTAATCTCTTCCAATAACACATGTAGAGTCAGTAATTGTCAATGGAAAAGGAAAGTTCTGCCTCCAGAGTGGTAAGAGTGGACTTTTCAGTCCTTTTAGGTCAATACAGAAATTAGGTCTCTCAGTTAATGCTGAGAATTGATGGGACCTTTACAGAATAATTTTTCAGATGAGTACATTCACTCAGTGTGATTGTTAGATTTTACATGAGTATGGTTTCTCCTCACTTGGATTTTTATTCCCCTGACATATTGAGGACAAGAGTCTACGCACGACGCCATCTCCACCAGATGAAACAGGTAAATTCCCACACAAGGTGAGAGCCCTGGCAAAATCTCTTCCACGTCTCCCTCAGCCCCACAGTGTGAGCCTGAGGGAAACTTCTTTCCATGTTTTGAAAATAGGACAGTAGGCCACGGGGTTGTCTAGTTGAGTTTTTAAGAACAAAATGTGAAAACTGCAGTTTTAAAAGTCATCTGACTAGTATTGAATGTCTAAATGGGGTACTCTTCCTAAAAGATGTGGAAACACACTGGATTTTATTCCTGACAGTTCGGTGATTAATAACCTAACTTTGTGATTTAAGTAATGACACTGTACCCTTAAACATGTACTGATCTGCTTTTGCTAACATCAGGATGACTTGAATCTCTACCTGCAATAAATAATCCTTGGAACAAAACAAAGTACAGCATGCTGGGACAATGCTGAAGTAAAAGAAGACTGGCCTGGGCTGGACCAGCATTTATCAACCTCAGCACTCCTAACATTTTGAATTGGACAACTCTGTGTTTGGGGGGCTGTCCTAGTTTTTGTCAGATGCTCAGCAGCATCCCTGGCCTGTACCCACTGACATCTCTACATACTGCCAACTGTCCCCTGGTGAGCAAAATCGCCCCAAGTTGAGAACCATCGGTTAGATGATGCCTGTTCTAGCCTTAACACTCTGTCCCAACTTCCTTCAAGACCTTGGCTAAGTCACCTAACTCTCTGAACCCACCTCATTACCTAAAAGCAAGCAGATTAAAATAAATAATCCCTCTGACCCTTTCAGCTCAAAAATCTGCCACTAGGCCTATACATGTAATGTCTTCTACATATATCTTGGTTTTTAGAAAACCATCTTATGTTAAATTTTTCGTTTCTCTTATAAAGTCTATGCATTGATTTACAGGGGGGGGTGGGGTGGGGGGGGGTGGATATCCTAGATGTGTCCATAAAGGATAATCCAGAACTCTAGGCAAAGTTTATGCCTTCAAAGGTAGTTTGAAATCAAACTTCGGTTCACACAGGGTGTCAGGAGGAAAGGTTAGGCCAATAATAACACAAATGTGAAATACAGGGAGTGACAGGTAAGACAATAGGGAGTGGTGGGAGTTGTGGCTAACTGGAGACAACAGGGTTGCCTAAAACACAAAGCCCAACTGTTGGCCTTTTATGGCCCTGAGTGGTTTTACAACTCCATTCTGACTCAACCACTATCTGCTGCTTTCCTTTCCCCAGGACAGGGTGTGAGAGGGTGATGAAAGATAACTGGCCAGAAATGGAATAAAATAAACGAAGCCAATTGAAAAGTCTCACCTCAATCCCTTCTTTAAGAAACGTTTAGTCTCATTTCTTTTTTTTCCTAAGATTTTATTTACTTACTTTTTAGAGAGAGGGGGAGGGAAGGAGAAAGAGAGGGAGAGAAACATCAATGTGTGGTTGCCTCTCGCTCTCCTCCTACTGGGGACCTGGCTCACAACCTAGGCTTGTGCCCTGACTGGGAATTGAACTGGTGACCCTTTGTTTCACAGGCTGGCATTCAATCCACTGAACCACACCAGTCTGGGCTAGTTCCATTTCTTAAGATTCATTTTATCATCATAAAACTCTGGTGCTTTTGTGTGTTGGAGGAGGGGTATGGGGACTGTAAAAGAAACTCAAAAATTTTTTTTTTCTAAAGTAAAGATAAGTGTGTTTAAATGAAATCCCCAAAATATTTCTAACAGCTAGGTTGAGCTGAAGAAAAATGCAGTTACGACTTCTAAGAGCTTTCACTATAAGTTGCAGAAAACAGCCTCTATGGGGAAGTCCAAGCCTGGAAGGCACGCCTGCCAGGCAGGGCCTATTTTCTATGAGGTTGCCTAGATACAAAATACTGTGAGTTCACGAAATGATGACTTGGCCTCCTACACAGGGGACAGGAACAGTTCATTCAGACCACAAGCCAAATTCCTTTAAAGGAGGTGACACTAAGCCAAGAACCCTTTTTCTTTCAGATTACCAACACCATAAATATGTTAAAATGTGACGGCAATATAGACTTTGCCCTGTATTTTCACGGAAAAATAAGAGTCTCCCCATGAACTCCACCCACCACTAAAACAGATGGACTGTGTCTCAAATGAAACTTTATAGTGAAGGAATCTCAAGGCCCTTTGGCTCTCCAGCTTTACTTGTGGCATTAATGAGACGCAGATGTATTCTGACATACGGTAAAAGCCAGTTTTGCTCCCGTTCCAAGAACGTCCACACAGTTTTGGGTTGGGTCTCTGTGCGACACCTAACCACTTCTAAGCAGTGGAAGTAACTACTTGAAAATTAGCTGTTCCATTTGGGGGAACAAAAGAGTTTAGTTGTAAACTAGTCAGTTTAGTCATGCAAGTGTTGGTTAAGAACTTCTTCAACTGTTTCTTTCTTGCTAAAACAGAGTCTAGTGAGTTTGAAAAAGAACATTAGCTTGGATGCAAATGTTAACAACCACATGCCACTATGGTGAGTAAGGGCTTTGCTGGCTGAGGTCTGAACTCAGGGAGCTCAAGGCTACAGAGCTGTCTGCACAGCACAGCTCGACCCACAAGGATTACAGGAGGAGGGATTACTGGAAATGCCTTGGGGGGGGGGGGACTATGCCGGAGGCTGGTCTGTAATCACATGTCCCACTGTTTCTGCCCCTAGGGATGTCTCAGCTTCCCATCTTCTGAGAAGGAATAACAGTCCCCAGCTGGGGTTGGGACAAATACTTTTCTAAGCTGCTCCAATGTCCCCTGTAGAAAAACCTGGAAGACCATTACCTACCCATTCTTTGAAGCACTGGGCTCCCAGCCAGCTGAGCCTTGCCAGGCTAGTGCAGAAAGGTGGGGAGCTGTCACCCTTCCCCACGGTGGCCCCTTCCTTGAGCCAGTCAGTATCCTGCAAGCTCTTCTCCTGGCTCCAAGGCAGAAAGTGGGAGAGCCAAGCAAAATACCCTCCAAGGGTGCTCCCCAGGTTGCCTATCCACTCCACCAGTGGGACATTCTCCGGAGTCTCCAACCAGCCCATCTTCTGAATTAGCTCATAGATCACAAACCCTTCCTCAGAATGTGCCCCTGCACCACTCCCCTGTAGCAGAATCACCAAGTTCCAGACCCCCAGGATCCTGAGTTAAACTTTTCCTTTAGCTAATTCTTATACCCAGCAAGTTTGAGAAACAATGGTCTTAATGGGGCAGGGAAAAGTGGAGGGCTAGGGGGTGGAAAGGCAGCTGGCAAAGATCTGGAGAGAAGGGGATGTGCATAGTTTGAGAAAGTACATTCAATATGATAATATTGGTTCATATTTGAAAAATGGGCATAGAAATTCAATTGTTTAATTGAACAAAGCAGTAAGCAAAACTCCATTAAAATCTATTTGGCGGGCCTTGTCACATGTACCCTTCCTATGGCTTCCTCTCCTAACTTCACACCACGATGGTAAGAGAGCCTCGAGGCCTTTGTCCTGTTCTTTGAGAGGGGGCAGGGGTCCCAGAAATCTTGGAAACGCTGGTCTATGCATTGGTTCCCAAAGCTGGCCATGTACAACCCCCCTGGGGGTGGGGCTGAGCCCTGTACTTTTAGCAAACTCCATTCCCAGGTTTTGGAATCACCAACCTAGCCTGGAGGCTGTCAGGGTTTGCAGGAATCAGGGCCAGCAATAGCTCCCTTTTTGCCAGGCCTTCCCTACTCTGTCACCCCTGCTGCAAATGGTGGTCACTTGGACAAGGGAAGGAGCTGAATGGAAGCCCAGGTCTCTGCATCAAAGCTTTGCTGGCCAATGAGGCACCGAGGCCAGAGTCAGTTACTTTGTGGCTACAAAGGAGCAGGTTAACTAGCCTAATGTCTGGTGTATATGAGATGCTCAGTAATTATTTCTTTAATAAATGAATGTAACCTGCTGTTTTGCTATTTGAACCTGACCAATCTCCTGCTCACTCAGTCCCCAAAGCTATGAATCTGTGCTTGCCTGTTTGGATGGTTTAGCAGAGCTCCTGAGCTCTGTCTCTGTCTAATCCCTTATCCATTAAAATCAAGGTAGCAGTTTTCATTCATTCATTCATTCATTCACTCACTCTCCATCCATCCATCCATCCATCCATCCATCCATCCATCCATCCATCCATGTAGCACTTGGACCTTATAATGTAAGGAGCACAGAGTAACATAGTGATAAGAACTTGGAGTTAGGCAGAGCTGGTTAATGTGTACTCCTCCTTGTACTGCAGCTTAAATTCTCTGAGCCTCAGTTCTTCATTGGTAAAATGGGCATGATGAAAACTCCTACCTAATAGTATTGTTGTGTGAAGGAAAAGGGAGGCACATACTAAACCTGACAAGCTCAGGGGAGGCCTGGGTGGCAGGCCTTACAAACTTGGAGACAGAAAACAACCACATTGAATGGTCTCAGCATAAAAACTCCTAACCAAAAGTGAGTCTTAGGACATGGAGGGAAGTCATGTCCTTGGCCTGTAGATTCCTTGACAAAGGTCAATCTTTACCTAAGGTGAGCTTGTCCATTTCTGTTTTGTTTGTTTTTTTGCATCTAAAATAACACGCCTTTCAAATGTCAGAACAGTCTTTTCTCAACCCCTCAGGACACCCCCACCTCACTGGAGCAGGAGATCACAGAATCCCTCATTGTTATCTTGTTCTTCAAATACCATCTCTAGGTGCTGTAAATGTTAATTATTAACTCTCCTGTGCCCACCAGTGTAAAAGAAGTATGTGTCTTTTTGTTTTACTTTTTATCCAGCCCCAGAGATTTCCCGGCTTTGCTTTCTCCTGCCTCCTTAATTTACCATTGGTGAATTCCATGTAAGTCTCCTTATGCCTCCTTCTTTTATTCTAATGTATAAAATAAGCTGCAGAACTGCCATTCTCCAGAGCATTTCCCCCGTCCCTTGAGATTTTGCTTCCCAGCAATTGTTGTCAGTTTGGCTCACATAAACTCGTAAAAATTCTGTACAGGTTTGGATGTTTCTTACCTTATCCTGTAAGGATTCAAAGGATGATGTGGTAAGTGCTTAAAAGTCACTTTTTATAGTTATTTCAGACCCTGCTCTAGAAAAAGGAACCTAAAAAAAAGCAGGTGACTCCAGGCCAGGACTTGCAGGGAAAGCTGCCCTGAACTCACACACAGCCTAAATCACAGGGTCTGGGCCTGGGGCGGTGGGCATGGATGAACAGACAAGAACCTCTTGTGACTACCCACATCCATTTCTATTCAGTCACTGTGCAAAGTTCTCCAAACCAGTCCTTTCTTTTACATACATCAAACAGCTCCCTCCCCACCCTCAATGCTGTACATACCAGGAATTGGTAAGCTTTGAGCTGTAGCTTGAATAAAATCCAGTTTTAGTGGAAACTGAATGAAGTTTTTAAAGATTTTATTTATTTATTTTTAGCGAGAGGGGAAGGGATAGAGAAAGAGAGGGAGAGAAACATCAATGTGTGGTTACCTCTCATGCACCCCCTACTGGGGTGGGGGGTGACCTGGCCCGCAACCCAGGCATGAGCCCTGACTGGGAATCAAACCAGTGACCCTTTGGTTCACAGGCCCATGCTCAATCCACTGATACACACCAGCTAGGGCTCAATGAAGTTTGTAAAGCCATACATCTCATAAGGTGTTTCATTATAAAACAGACCCCAAAACAAAAACCCTACCTAAACCAGACCCCCCTCACCTCATCATTTTCTTGTTTTCCTTGTTTTATTTTTCTTCGTCATACTTACCATCATCTGATATACTATATATGGATTAATGTTTATTATTTGTTCCCTCCACTCAGATGTAAGCCCCATGTGAGCCCCATGAAAGGCATGGAGGGGGTACCCCCAGTGCCTAGAACAGCATCTGGCACACAGCAGACATTAGCAAATATTTGCTGAATAAATAAATTAACTGATATATCACTGAAGATAGCCCAATGACCTTACAAATGATTTACAGGTTATAAAGCTTCCTCTTCTAAGAGATGGTCTTCCAAGTGCAATTAGAAGATACGTATACTTTTTGTCATTATAAAACCCCCTTCTCTTGTGGTCTGTCTGCGTGTCTTTGTCCAAGGTTGTGGCCCACATTTACTTAAGAAACGTTAGCAGATGCCAGCTGGACGCACGGCTCCTTAACTGGCCTCCACAAACAGCGGGCTTCAGCCTCTCCCACCACCAGAGGCAGCCAGCCCAAACACTCTGGCCATTGCACAGCTTTGCCGCTCTATTGAAAGTATGGAACTAAAAAGAACTCACAACTGAGAATCCTACTCCACAGTGACATCTGGTTCCGGTTTAGACTCCCACACAGCCTGAGAAGCTGCCTCCACTGTGGGCTGTCCTCCCCTCCTCGCCAGCCACGCCGGGAGAAGGAAAGGTCCTGGGGACCACCTCAACAAATCCTGCTCTCAAGTTTACAACCCGCAATGCCAGAAGTGAGTCTCATTGCTAGGAGAGATGAAAATATTAAATACTTGGAATTGAGGTCTTTTGTGTACATACCAGGAGGTGAAAATTTCTCGTAAGTGATACTATACTATAGCCCACCAAATTAACTCCATTCCAAATCAGTCTTTTTCTCTAATTAAAAAATAAATAAAACCTTTGCCCGGGGAGTTAGTATTTTCACCACCCAAGCATGTCCTTTTTCTTTTTCTTGTTATCTAGCCCCCAGTATCACCATGTGTATACATATATATCTGTGTATGTTCTGTTACCCTCTCACTTTCATATCCTGGCACCCAGACCTCAACCCAAACACACACACACGGAATAAATCTTGGGTGGTCTGAGCGCTGTGCGAAAGGACCTTAACATAACTAGGTTAAATCCATGTGCTTCCACTTAAAGAGCTGGGTGACTTTTAGCAGTTTGGTGAACCTCTCTGAGCCACATTTCTCTCATCCATTAGTTGGGGATAAGTCTGTCTCACCATCATTATCAAAATTAAATGTAATTATGCGTATAATAGCATTAACACAATGCCTGGTACATAGTAAGTTCAGGATAGATACTGGCTAATATATTGTTCCTCAGGAAATGGAATATTTTCATTTCTTATCTTAAATTTTCCCTTATGTCTACCATTTACTGAGGAAGTATTAAAGTCCCCTGATCAAGATGAATAGACTTGCCAAGAGTCACGCAATCAGTCAGAGCCAAGATCCAAACTAACATCACAATCATACACCTGACCAATTGCCCAGACCTCCTCTTATAGTTTGGGCAAATTTCCTCTGAAGTATGTTGGTAGGTCTTAGGCAGCTCCCTCTTACTCATTCTACAGCAGAACAGATGCCTTGCTCAGTGATTTATTCTCAGATGATGCTTCTAACTTTGTTCTGCATTTATGTGGGGGTGTGATGGTGGTTTTGAATGCACAAGTAGACTCATATGGAGGGGAAAATATGAGTAGTAGAAATGCAAACTCTTAGAGAGATAATTATGGTCATTTTTGTCTCAGACATTGTAATTTGCATCTCCAGATATTTAATTTGGATCTTTTTTGTATCTTCCATGTCTCTGCTTAACATGCTCAAGCATTCTTCTACCTTCTTGAACCATGGAAATAATTATAATACATGTTTCATAGTCCATGCCTACTATTAATATTATCTATTAATAGTACATCTGTTTTTTTCTTCACATGACTAATGTAAAATTCTACCGGGTACTCTACCCAATGCTCATAAATTAGAAGGTTTTTCCATTCCGGCTGGTGTGAGTTTTAACAATTCTCAGCCCTGTGTGTGTTTCAAGGACTATTCTGTCTGCTCCTTTCAGATGGTTCTTTTCCCTGCCTCAGTCTCTACACGGACTAATACTCAGCTGAAGAATCAGGAGAACCCTCTGTAATCAGGAGTGTGTGCGCGCGCTCTCTCTCTCTCTCTCTCTCTCTCTCTCTCTGTGTCTATCCGTCTAGACTCCTGCCTGCACCTGCCCAACACTGGGAGATGGCCATGAGGAATCTGCCAAGTTCCCTCTCCCTGCACTGCGGCCTGGAAATGCTCTATAGGCACTAAGTTGGGTGCACACAGGGCTGATCTCAGTTACCTCCCTGCTCTCTGGGGATCACTGCCCCATGCTGCTAATGTCCAATATCTGGAGCCATTATTACACATATTTTATCTAGTTTTTGGTTGTGTCAGACAGAAGCTCCACATCTCCCTACAGAAGGGGATTTGGAGCAGGTGTTTGTTTCTCTTGTGATTCAACTCCTTTGTATTCTGACTCCTTTGCAGCTTAAACCCAAGTTGGAACCAGAAAGCTGTTCCAGAGGGCTGAGCTGGACAGAATTCACATAAATGGCCCAATATCAGTGGGCTAATTGTTAGATGCAAGGTGCTTTAAAATGTTAAATTTCATTCATGTGGTTGTATCATAAACCCACTCATTCATTCATTCATTCATTCATTCAACAAACATTTGCTGAGAGCCTACTATGAGCCAGGCTAAGTGCTAGTGTTAAAGCATTGAACACAATAGCTGTGAACCTTCCTGTCTAGTAGGGGAAGGTCAAATGAGTAAATAAATTGATAAGAACATTTTAGATGGTGATAGATGCTGAACTAGATGAAGCAGAGGCATGGACCAACACATATCCTTGACTACTTGTCTAAAACCTGACCCAAATATCCCCATGCCTAGGTGGACCTGCTCCACCATTTCCACAGAGGAAATAAGACAGAGCAGTGAGACGGAGAGCGATAGCAGGGTGGGTGGGCAGAGACCGAATGACAAGATTCTACATCTGTAGCAGTTGCGGGGAAAGCGCTTTCCACGCAGAGGAAACAGCAGACGCAAAAGCCCTATTTTGGTATCTCCTTTTCCTCCCTGGCACATGTGCATGCACCCACACATACCTGAACACTTGTAAATACTTTTCATGCCTACATTTCCAGGCTCCTGAAGATGGTTCTTGTTTAGAAACTCAAGTGGAGTTCAACAGGGCCAGGATGCCAAGGGATTAGGGTCCCAGCCCCAACCCTTCTGAGCCTGATGTCTCATCTCTACTTCTCAAGGTCATTGTGAAGATGAGATATACTCTCTGAATTTATCTTGCCACTGTAGAGCAGAAGCATAAGTGATTTACTATTCAATAGTATTAAAATGCCAGCTTAAATTGTTTACCTAGGGTGGTAGTGATTGCTGTGGGGAAGGGAGTATAAGGGGACTAAATAGTAATGGAAAAAACACAATAAAGATTATTTTTAAAAATGTTTACCTAGGGAGGAGCTACCAATTGGTACTGAGTATTCTTCATTTTTTCAAAATTGCAAAATTACTTCCATTTTAGCAAAAAGATGATCATTCCACCTACATTTGGGTTCCTGTAGCTGGTCAGAGGTTATCAGCATAATGTAAAGGACAAAAGTACAGGCCTGGATGTAAATGCTGTCTTTGACACATGTCTGCCACGTGACCTTGAGCAGATTGCTCTCTGAGGAAAACCTGGACCTGCCTCATTGGGTGTCTGAGGATTAGGTGGGCTAATGCCTTCAAAGGGCATCCCTAAGTCCCCACCGAGTGATAATCACCACCTGTCTGCAAAGGGAACTCTCTTCTTCAGCTGCTGAGAAAACCCTTCCACTCTGACATTTCAGCTAAAAATAGCATTTCATGTTCATTATGTGAGCAAGAGGCTCCTCTGGCTCTTCTCTCTCCAGTCTGTGACTCTCCAGTTCTCCAGTCTCCAGACTCTCCAGTTCTCTCTCCCGTCTCATCCAGTCTACGGTTGGATGACTATAAAGTGAAGAAGAACAGAGTCTGCACTGAACGCCCAGCCCACCGCCAGTGCCTGAGGAGGAACGAACGCTGCTGATGCACCAGCGCTGTGCTTGCTTGGCTCGGATGTGGGCAGTCGCTGTGGGTGCCGGCATGGATGCACAGGCAAACCCAGGCAGCCTGGCTTTGCTTGCTTTCAGGACCCAGAGCAGCAGACACAAGAGCCATATTTGCACAGCCTGTCTCCATAGCAACAGGAAAGTCAAAGGGCAAGACATTCCTTAAACTGGCAGAAAAACCTCTGCCCCCTCTCTGTGCTTTCAGGTGAGGAAAACATTCCGATACGGAGCAGTGAGCAGATCTTCAAAGGTCAAAGCTTTAGTAGAAAAACCAACCAGAAAATCTAAGGCCAAAACACACACAGTTTGAACAATACAGCTATGAGTTTAATTTTTTTTTTCTGGAAGTTAATGTGACCAAGGTCTGTGCATAGTTTAGTTGGTGGAAACAAGGCCAAAGATCATCATTCCTGGCTGGTGGCAGAGAAGCACGCAGCTGAGGGCAGTAAGGGGACAGGCGACACAGAGCATTGTCATCCACACTGTTCACTCCAGAGCAGCTGGGGCTGGCCTTTCACTGGACGACCATAAACAACTACACAGGAAAATCTGCAGGGCAGGGAACTAACCTCCCAATTAATAAAAAGACCAAAGACCTTCCCCCCATGATGCTGCCACAGGGCCCGAAATTCTCATGCTGTCCACTTCTTCAGATAAGTCACCAGTGGTCTCAGTCCCAAAGTCATTGTTCCTGGGAAGTTAACACAGTGAACGACTAGCAGCCATTACACCATCACTCGGATCTGTTTCTGGGAAGCTCCTTTCAACCAGCAGGACCTTGAAGACTGAGTCACAGGACAGACAAGGTCTGTTGGGGAAAAGAACTGGCAGGTGGTGCACATGCGGCTCACAGGGCAGGCCCAGGGGGAGCGGGGAGCATAAACAGGGACATTGGGTGCCTGCGGGAAGCTGGGGGGAGGAAGACTACCCAGAAGAAGGGGAGGGAAAGGTTGAAAGCGTAATGAAGACCAACTTCATTTTTTGCCTAGAATCTACCTTTTTTTGTTAGGCCTAAAAATTCCTGTCATAACAATGCCATAGCAACAGCTGCTCACTTTGTTTTTCTGACACCACAACACCGAACACGATATATCTCAGCAAGATGCATGGAGCCCCCCAACTTCAGAAGGACCCTTATTCAAAGTTGCAAAGAAAAATGTCCCAGACCAGATAGACCACACATTAACCCTACCTCCAGAAATATAAACCAAATGCCCAAAGTAAGAGACAAGGGGGGGTCTCAGGGTGGGGATTCGTCCTCTTCACTGCTATGATCCAAGGACCCCACTGAGTTTTCACTAAATGTAAAGTAAACATGTAAGAGTCACTCGGTATTGTTTTCCTTGCTTCCTAACTGGTGTCTGCATCCAGTCTTCACATAGAAAGCCTGAGAGATACTTTTAAAATATAAGTCAGATGATACTCAAAACTCTCTAATGGATTTCCATTCCACTAGGAATGAAATCCAAAGCTTGTGTGGTGGCTCGCAAAGCCATGTGTGCTATGGCTCTGTAGTTCTCCCTCCTCCCCCATCCCAGCCTCTCCAGCTCTCTGTGCTCCACCCTGACTGGCCTCTCCGGCGTGTCTCCAACACCCCAAGTATACTCCTGCCTCAGGGCCTTTGCACTCACTGTCTGTCCTCTGTGCCTGAAATAATCTTTCCCCCCAGACAGCTGCATGGCTGTCTTTATGTAGGTCTCTACTCAACTGTAACTTTATCACCGTGTCTTATAAGACTGATCTCCCCCCACCCCCAGGAATTGATATCCTCTCTAGCCTTTTACTCTGCTTTATTTTTCTTAACATTTTCCTCCTCAGCTTATAACACTTCATAGTACCTGACCCATTAAATATTTCTTCATGTACTTGTTCGTTTTCTGACCCTTCCTCAACCATGTCACCTTTAGGAAAGCAAGGACTTTGTGTGAAACATAGATGAGATCTCTAAGGCCAGCCTGCCAGGCTTTGTTGTCCTATTATGTTAGATGAGGCACAAAGTGATAAAGGTCTGTGCCAGGCTGGTGGCTGTAGCCATGAGTTAGAAACAGATGCCACAAACAATGGAAAGGAAGAAAAAGTAAGATTTGGTGAAAGGCTGGATAGGATGCGAAAGGGAAAGGTCCAGAGAGAAGAAGGCTGTGAGCCCGGTGGTCTGGAACTGTGTGTGCTGTCCAGCATGGTGACCACCAGCCACATGTGGCCAGGGAGCACTCAAAATGTGGCTAACCTGGATGAGATGGACTCATCCAGTGTGGAATGCACACTGGATTTCAAAAAAAAAAATGCATGTAGAACATCTCAATGATTTTTAAAATATTAACCACATGTTGAAATGATAACATGGTGGATATACTAAATAAAATATATTAATAAAATTAATTTCACGTCTTTCTTTTTGTTTCTTAACATAGCTACCAGAAAATTTCAAGTTGCATATGTAGCCTGCACTGTATTTCTGTTGGAGAAGGCTGGTCTAGAATATAAATAGGGGTGCCATTTGCAGAAAGAGGAGAGCAGAGACGAGAAGGGAGTATTATTAGTAACAACATGAGGCTATAGTGAGGCTTGACTACCCACTTTCCAAGATCTTAGAAACATGGGAAAAAGCTGTCCTTGGGGAACTGGGGTGGGGGATAGACTGTCATATAACTGGTTCAAAGCTGAGATATGCAGCATAGCCTGAAAAAAACAGAATAGTTTTCAGTCCAAGAGAGTGGGACCAGAACTTGCCATAATGTATTTACACAGCTTGAGAAAAAAATGCATGAGTCACAAGGAGCATTTGTCAGCAGTGGAACATGAGAAAAAGGATCTTATTAAAGGTGAACATGGGCGGTGCCTACCAAAGCACTGCCCAGGGGATAGATGTCTGTCCAGGCTTTCTTAGTCTGAAGCCATTAAGCAAAAGACCCCAGTGCTTAGGGGGACCATCTAATTTACTGGCCAAACCAAGCCACTGTTGACGGCAAAAGGGGCATTACTGGTTATAGCGCTGGGACAATACACCAAGACTGTCCCAAGCAAATCTGGGCCATCAATGTGCAAGAGATACATCAATCAGTTATCTTTAGCATGTACCCCAACCAGCAACCAAACCTTTAACTCGGGCATGTACCTGACTGGGAATCAAACCAGTGGCCTTTTGCTTCGCAGGATGATGCCCAACTAACTGAGCCATACCAGTCAGGGCCATTTTTAAATGTACTGACATTGATAAATATTGGGATGCTTCTAACAGTTGATTTGGGCACTTAATATAAGGTTTCCTTCTCTCCCCAAACCTGTTATTAATTTAATAGTATATCTTACGGTCAATGACATCTTACAATCAAGGTTACAGAGTAGTTTGTTTTCCAGTGCGGTATGACATAAAGGAGACTTCACTGACCAGAGAGCAGGAATGCCCTTCCCCAAGCATTTATTTCCACTGGAAAATAACAAGTAAGTAACCTGGTGTTAAGCACTGGTTTCTTGTGAGCTAGGTTGGTTTGAACTGTTTACCTAAGACTGGGTTCTGAGTCTGTGTAAGGCCCAAGTCCAGATCAAGGACTGGGGTGAATTTACTGATGTCATGTTGTCTCATGGAAACTATTTGGGAAAACCCGTCTTTACCCAGGGGACAATCCTCGGTGCCACCATTGTGTACCATCATAACCTTGCCCAGTGGAAATTGGTAGAGGCAGTAAGACAAGGAAACTGGTTTAGACCTGTTAGGTTTAAAAGGCCAATGAGACAATAAAATGGAAGTGGGGCTGGAAGTATAACTCGAATGAGATGTGTACAGGTTACACATAATCAGGAAAGGAAATTATTTTGCTTGTGTCCAACATAGCTGCAGTTCAGATAAACCACCACAGGTAGGAAATGACTCTATGCAATTAACAAAGAAGTTCCTGGGGTGTAAATAGGTTTCACTCTACGGGCCATATTGGATAGACTAGTGTTGGCTTAGTGTTTGCAGCCTCTTGGGAATATAGAAGTCTGGGTAAAAGCGCTGTGATTTAACAACCACATTTGATATTGGCTCAGAAGTGGGGCATGATATGGAATTAAAGTATAATCATATTGGAAATATTATAAAATGTTATTAAAGACGCATAATAAACATAGTATGATAATATGTAAAATGAGAAAAACAGTTGAAATCAACTTACTTATTTTGTCCTATTGTCTCAAAATCTTTCACAACAATTCCAAGAGAAGATGAAAAGTCCAGTGGTACACCTCTCAAGTCAAACTCCAAAATCTGTCCAAAGAAATGTTATGAAAATAAACAAACAAATAAAGAAAAACTGTTAAAAGGATCAGGAAATACAATGAAGTGTACCAAAACTGAAAGTTGGGTTATTATCTTTGCCAATGACAATCCTTCAAATTACTCAATTCTATAATTAGATGGAAGTGATTAAATGATAAATTAAATTCTAAACCTGGAGGCTGCTGAGGGTTGTGGGAAAATAAACCAGACTTAGCCTCGAAGGACCTGGAGGCTGCTCCTAGCTTCCCATTTACCAGGCTCTGTGGAGTTGGACCAGTCACCAACCTCTCCCCCACGGTCCGAGAGCCGAACACCTACCACCACTGTAGCAAGAATAAAATAAAACATGCGTGAAAATGTTTCCTTCAACGGTTATTTTTAAATTATTTGCTCTTCCTAACCATATTATTATCCAAGAGATGAATAATCTAGAAAACACTTTCCAAAATGCATCAGTCCCTCATTTGAGGTCCCACAGCGGTCAGTACTATAGTGAGATGAGACCTTCATCTTAATGCAACAAATTGCTGTCTGATGACAAATGAGAAAAAAAAATTGACATAGCATCATTGATGCCTTTGATTGATTGTGTAATAAATGACTTAAAGCAGTGTCCACTGACGACTTAATTCTCTATGTAACAGGTCTGAAATGGATGGAGAATTATCTCATAGTTCATATTAGAACACGCCCACTAATCCTAATGGGTTTGGGGTTGGCACTTCATTTGGTTAGATTTCAGTTATAAAACTGCAGCTCAAAAGTTTACCTGATAAATACTTTTGCAATATGAGGGGGAAAACCTTATGGAAACAAAATGGCGTGAGGATGATGCCCATCGAGGACATGCCTGCTCATGTGATCACACACCTCTCTGCCGTCGGCCACGTGGACTGACCTCAGATAGAAAGAGACATGCTTGGGTTCCTGAAAAACCTGAAGCACTAACTGCACACGTTCATGTACTTTTATGTTCTCCTTCGAGCTCTGTGTGAGGGCTTTCCAGCAAGGCATTAAGAAGTCTTTTGTCTTTACCTTAAGTGAGAAGGCGTGGTCTTTATCTTATAGAGATGTTGAAATTAGTTGGGAGGGGTCTTCACAGACTCTGGACTCCGTGAAAATATCAAAGACATTTATCACTGCACTTATCCAGGGAGGTGTGACTGGCTTTTGGAAAAAATAATGGGCCTGATGACCAACTTTTCAAAACTTAGCACAGGAAAATCCTACTCAGTGGAAAGAATTCAAATTTTCACATATCTATAAATATATTAAACACCAGTGGAGGTGGTAAATAAATTTCATTATATCTCTTCAATACCATATTACATCATCATTAAAAATGCCTTTGAATGAAATGACATGTGTATGTGCTCAGGGTATAATAGCAAAAACAAACAAACAAAAGAATAGGAAACTGTACTTGCTTCCTATTTGTATATAGCTAATTTGCTGATTTTAAGACATCAAATTTTATTAAATATATTCATTCAATAAACACTTCTTCATACACCCCAGATGTTAACAGTAGTTGTTTCTGAATAGTGGGACCAAAGGTAATTTTTTATGCTGATCTAAAGTTTTCAAAATTTCTACATTAAATATGTATTATTTTATCAACTTAAAAACAGTAAATGTCTTGACTCAGCCAGACAGCCAAACTATCATGTGATACACTCTTGATTAGTCACATGCAGACATGTTTTTAATTATGGAGCTTTCCCTGTGGGACTCCGGAGATGATCTAATACCACCACTTGCTCTACAGATGTGCCTGCACTGGCAACACGACTGGACCAAGGTTACAGCGCAAGCTCAAGGTTGCTGCACGCTAGAATCCAACCCTCTTCACTGCCATCCAGGCTCCGCTCACCACACCTCTACCGTACAGGAGATGTCACTGTGTTCCTTCTCCTTGAACTGCATCGCAGTCTCCGTGGCCACAGAGGGAGATGGAAGGGGTGGGGGTGAAATGCAGTGATTCTCCTTCCAAAGGGAAGAGTTCACCTCTGACCAAAGATGGGACAATCAGATATAGCTTATCCATTGAAACAAAGTTAAAAAACAAAAATGAAGTCACCTCATTCCAGACAGGATTGAGTTCATTATCAACTTTTTTTGTTTTCTTTTTCTCATCTGCAAATACAAAATAAGAGATGTCATCAATCAATCAGAAATATTCACAGAGCACATACCATTCCTTAGGTCACCCAAACAGCATTTCCCGGGGGCCCACGCTGTGCCTGCATTCCCTGTCCTCTGCCGAGGTAGCGGCTGTCCGAATCAAAGTGTTCCAAACTGAGCAGCGTTTTTTTGGTCTAAAACGTTTTTCCCACACTTAAGTCTAGGGATGGGGGGCTCAAAATCATGGAAATGCCACGATCCCCTGCCTCTCCTGCAGACCAAGATCATCCAGGGCCTCCGTGTCTCCAGCTTTTTTTGTAGAAAGAAGCCAACAAAGCTAACCTTTGGCACGCAGGTGGCGCCATTTTCTAAGTGAGGACACTGAGACTCCAAGGAGCTAAGAAAGGTGTCTAAGCGAGCTCACCCGCGGCAGGGGTGCCCCAGTAGGACCTGGAATTTCGGCTTTGAAGCCCATGCTGCCTCTGCCAGTGATAAGACCCCAACACAGTTTGCGGATTAAGCTAGACTCCCTCCCACAGGCCTCTGCACAAAGTAATTCATACATAAACTCTTTCTAGAAGCCACAGAGAGCCAGGGGTCTCCTTTACCCCTGGCCCACCTTTTCTGAAGATACAAGGTCTTCTCTCTCTGTGTCGAAGACCACTGTCTAGTACACCCTCCTAAGTCCACCTGGTGTTTAAGTTTTCTTGGATCAAAGTCCACAGAGCAGAGGCATCTGTTAGGCCTCTAAGTCTCCAGATCCTTACCAGAATAAAAGCTAATGTTTGAGTACAAAATGCTTTGTAAGCATTAGCTCATCTGTTTTCAGAAAACTAAAGTTTTTTCTCTTACGTGTCTGTTTTACTATTATACAAAACACCACATGTATGGCTGGGGCGGGGGTGGGGGCAGGGCAGGGAGTCCCCCACCAACCAATTTTCTGTGACACCAGACGAGTGTTGTAAAATTTAACTGCATTTTGACACTGAGGTAGTATCAGGTTTCACTGGTTAAGGGTTCAATCCCTCAAGAATGCCGCCCCTCCAAGGTCAGACACCAAAAGCAAAGCCAGGTTGTCACCTGTGCTTCTGACACTCTGACAGTCTGGCAATCAATCCGAGGTTTTTATGACCTCTTCCTGGGTTCGATTACTTTTCTAGAGCTCACCACAGAACTCGGGAAAACACTCATGCTTACCAGTGTATTAAAGGCTGTGATAAAGGATACAGATCAATACCCAGATGAGAAACATAGACCAAGGCCTAGGGGGGTCCTGATCTTCTGTCCACATGGAGTTAGGGTGCACCACCCTCCCAGTGCATGGATGTGTTTCCTTACCTGGAAGCTCTCCAAAGCCCATACTTTTGGGACTTTATGAAGGCTTCATCATGTAAGCATGATTAATTATTAACTCCATTTCCATCCCCTCTCTCCAACCAGAGGAGCGGGGGGTAGAGGTGAACATTCCAGGCTTCTAATTCTGGCTTGGTCTTTCTGGTGACCAGCCTTCCCCCAGGAGTCCACCCAGAGTTGTCTCATGAGAAAAAAAGATGCTCCTAGCACTTTTGAGGAATTTGCAAGGGTTTTAGGAGTCCTGTGTCAGGGACAGGGTCAAAGACCAGCTGGCATGGATAAGACATACTTTACGTTTTAATCTCCTAGGGAATCACAAGGGTTTTTGGAGCTCTAAGCCAGGAATGGGTTTGGAGGAGACCAACACATGTATTTGCTATTGCTCACTATTCTTTAGAACCCTGGGAGGTATGTATAATTATTTTCATCCCCCTTTCACAGCTGAGGAGACTGAGAAGCTGAGTGACGCATTCAAAGTCACCCAGTTAGTAAGTAGCAGGGCTAGGTTTTGAACCCAGGTAGTCCTCCTATTGGTGGCCACACTTTGAACCATTCCTCAGCTTCCCCTCTACTAACATGAAAGTAGGAGGTAGCGCATTTCATTAAGCTGAATGTCACGTTGCTAAGGCTCCCAACACACATCAGCAGTGGGACTAACCACCTCATTCTTCCAAGACCTCAGCATAGCAAAGCCATGAATCATCACCCTCCCCCTGCTAAGCATGAATTTTTCCACTTGAGTGGGCTCCCACAGCCTCACTGGCTTCCCGTTTCAAGCTGCAGCATGACCCTACTCATCGGTTTGTGCCTGGACCTACACAACTTAGCTCTCTGACTGTGGTCTTTCTATGCGGCCTCCACAGCCCCTCACTG
This sequence comes from Anoura caudifer, assembly GCA_004027475.1. Lineage (NCBI taxonomy): Eukaryota > Metazoa > Chordata > Mammalia > Chiroptera > Phyllostomidae > Anoura > Anoura caudifer. The sequence goes on from PVKU01002949.1 coordinate 62,699, forward strand.
GATCTGACTCTGACGTCACCCAGCAGCTGTCCTGATTTCCTCTCCCACACTTCCATACTGAGCCCACTCACCCCTCCCCTCATCTGACAGAAACCTCTCAATCGTCCTCTCTGGTTACAGTATCAGAAGTGTACTTGAGATAAACAGGATCCGTGCAAAGGATTTTTAAACTGCTGAAGCTGGACAAAATGGCTTCTTATCCACAATTACAGCAGCTTCCTCTAAACAACCACCAACAGGTGCCAGGCTGTGCTTTCTACTGCATGTCTCTAATGAGGACACTGCAAGGTCCTCATTTTACAGACAAGGAATTGCGAGAAGCTGGTTCACTTGTCTAAAGTCACATAGCAAATAAGAAAACGAAGCAGAATCTGAACCTACATCTTTTTGGCTCCAGACCTGAGGGTGTGTTTGCTACCACATCACAGTGACTCACTGGAAACTGCCAGAAACATTGGATAAAGACGACACATAAAATAAAACATTCATTCAAAGTACTGATTTTAATGTCTACTTTAATATCCATTACTGTAATTACTTAATTAATGACTATGCTATAAACTCAGTAAAGATTTGTATTTTTTTAAATCACTGTTGTATCCTCAGTACAAAAAGTGATGCCTGGTATAAAATATTTTCTCAATAAACTATTGGTAAATGAATGACTGAGTGAATTGTCACATAGTAAGAACTCAATAAACTCATAAGAAGAACTATGGCGGAGAAGAAGATACATAAATATACGTGTGATGGGCTTGGCATCCTAGGCAATGGCACAGGGAAGTCCAAGGTCAGGTTTCAGGGCATTCTGAGACTCTCTAAGAGTTTTTGCTCCAACACACAAAATATTAATTACACCTGTAAATTTTGGAGGGAGAAAGTTTATTGCTCTCATCAGATTCTCAAATGAGGTAGTGACCTTGACAAAGGTTAGGAATTCCTGCTTTCTTCAGTATGAAATGATACCATTAATCTCCCTCCACTCACCACTGCCCTTGCTGCCATAACCAGGGCTGGGTGGTTAGAGAATCGTGTCAGGAGGGAGTGAATCTGGACCCCGAGACCATGGCAGACCTTTAAGAGAAAAGACGGGCTACTGTAAGAGAACCTAGCAAGTAAGTAAAGCAAGGAGAAGGCAGCAAATAATTTTCAGAAATTAGGCACAGGAGCTCGTGGTGCTGCTCGAGTCACTGAAGGATGGTATTGAAGCTGAATTTCACTCCCCAAGAATCCAGGCAGGGAGCTAAGGCAGGGGCAAAGTTGCCAGAGAGGGTGTGGAATGAGGCAGCACTTGCTCATCTGAATGGAATCCCAAGCCAGGTTACTGAGCTGGGAATCACAGTAGGAGAAGAAACACTGCAAGGCTATCTTGATGCCAAGGCTGGTATTACTGACCCTTCCACCCTCTGTAGGGACAGAGTGGTCCAGAGTCAGCAGTTGAAGAAGTAAAAAAGGTTCCTTGTTTATTCACTCATTTTTCAAACACTTATTAAGCACCTACTACCTGCTAGTAACTGGGGAAACAGAAGAGTGTAACATAATTCCTGGTCTTGAAATGGTCCACGGATGGAGTGGATGAGCTACAGAACAGGGGAACCACACAAATCCTTATGCATGTTTTCACCAAGTAGCAAAAAGCCCCACTGTGCTCTTGCCTGTTTCATTCTCTTGATGGAATTTCCAACATTTCCCATGACCCTCTTACATGAGGGTCGGTATTGCGAATAATGGCTGGCCAGGTCAGGCTAAGGGACCTCATAGCTCAGCCCATGGGACTGGTCCAATAAGTAAGCTCTTACAAACCTTAATTCACATCTTCATTCTTCCACCCAACAAATACCTTTGAAATATCACTTGCCATCTGACAAGTGAGTTGGACACTGTGGGCGATACGAAGATACCCAAGACACAGTTTCTGCCCTCAGGTGGTCCAGTGGGGATGTAGTTGTGGCCAGGTGACTGATGTAGGTAGAAACCTTCATTTGCCATCAGAGGGATACAGATGAAAACACAAATTCAGAGGAAAGGGAGCTGAAGTTAGGCTGGGTGCACCAGGTAAGGCCTCCCAAGAGAAAGCAGAGACTAAGCTGGGAATCAAAGGACGAGGATGGATTAAATGTGGAGCTGGGAAGAAAATGTCACTCCAGGTGGGGAGGAATAGGGTGGGTGGTCAGCCATGGAGGTGGAGAGAACCGGTCACATCTGGGGACACTACACAGCCCAGTTGGCTGGAAGCAAGGGATATGGAGGGGAGTAAAGGCAACCAGGCAGTGTGGGAAGGTTATGGTCACACTGTGAAGCTGTGAATGCCAGGCTAAGTTTCATTTGGCTGCTACAAGCCACTTAGGAAAGAGGGTGTTGGAAACCAGACTTTATAACATCAAAAGTTCATAATCTAGCAAAAAAAAAAAAAAAATCAAGGTGCCCAACAACTCTTCCAACATAATGTTCCTGAGCACATGTCTCAGTAGTACACTGAGAACAAAGAGGACTGTTTGAGTCCAGGCAGATATAGGTTGACCACAGGCCAGGTGAGACTATTCAAGCAGAACTTCCTGTACACAATGTTCATGCTAATGGCACTGCCCTATAGGGGGCGCTCACTCCAAGCCAGACACGCAGTAAATCCTTCACTTATTTCATTCAATCCTCCTAACAAGCCTAAGGGGTAAACTCCATCATTATCTGCAGTTTGCAGATGAGCAAACTGATTCGGTGATGCCTAATGTCACAGACCTATGAGGTGTTAAAGAGGAAAACTACAGGCCCAACATGGCATCAGTCATGCTGAAAACCCCTGACACCAAACCTAGATTTAATACCTGATGGAACTGCAGTTTCAACCTCTCCCAGAAACGTTAAGCCTAATCAACCAGTCTGGAACGCCTGGTCAAGCACTAGTAATCTGTCATGTGGGCCCCAAAGATCCACCCGTTTCTCCCCAAAGAACAGGCAATCTTCCTGTTAAAAACCCTTCTGCTTCTCTTATCTCAAAGAAAAGATTTCTGCACCTCAAAATAATCTTTTCTTTTTTGTTGTTAATAGCTCCCTTACACCCTTCTTCCTACATTCTATTTTGTACAGCTCCTCAGAGAGCCCTTCTACATAGTTGCGAGATGTGCTGTCTGATTCCTGAATCACTTAATAAAGCCAATTAGATCTTCAGATTTACTCACTTTAATTCATTTTTTTTTAACAGATGAAATGATCTAACTCAGGACTAGTCTGCTTCTAGACCCCATGCACTGAACCACTGTACCTCTTATCTCCCTAGCTAATAGGGGAAGATTAGGTCTCTGGCATTAGCTCCCATCCTCCTGGAAAAAAACAAAACAAAACAGTTCTCCCTTCTGGAGAATCCCTTCCAAGAAGGACACTGATTTTTATCAAAGTGTGCACTCATTTCATTTTTGTTGAAAGCCTATTCTTACAGATAAACAGGTTAGCCAAAAAGGAAAAAAAAAGAAAAGTAGATAAAAATTCCCTTTTTTTTTAAAGTAGATAAATTTCTTTCTTAGCAGCCAGAAAATCACACATTTATGTTATTCAATTATTCAGTCCCACCTCTTTTAAAAAAGGTTAAAATAGCAGGGACTAACATCAGATGAAATGATGGAAAACTCCCCTTCTCCATCTCACCCCTCCTCCTATTCCCACTCTAATTTCATTCAGATGACTGTTTCTTCCTAAAAGGAATTAAATACTTTCAACCCAGAACATAACAACAGACTCAAATACAGAATACACCCTAGACCAGCACTCAGAGCATTCTTTGGGACATTTCCTGTTTTCTGATTAGCTATGCCTGCTTCTCTCTCAGTTCTGTGAAGGTCACCAACACAGTAATCGACCTGCATGCCAACTTCTGAGTAACGTTTCCCTGAGCGCTCAACAAGCTCTCTTGGCCAAGCCGCTATGCACCCTCTTGCACAGAACCATTTTCTTTGCTATTCACCTACCAGACAGTGTGCTGGACTCACGCTGAAAAGACTCAGGAGACAGAGACATGGTGACTCTTAAGCCTGGGTTACTGTGAGGACCAGCGTGAGGGGTACTTTTATGTGTCAACTTGGCTAAGCTGCGAGGCCAGTTGCTTGGTCAAGCACTAGTCTGGATGTTGCTATGAAGGCATTTTATAAATGTGATTAACATTTACAATCAAATTGTCTTCAAGTAAAACAGATAACTTTTCATAATGTGAGTGGGCCTCGTCCCAATAGTTTGAAGGCCTTAAGAGCAAAAACTGAAGTTCCCTGGAGAAGGAATTCTGCCTCAAGACTGTAACACAGAAATCCTGCCAGACTTTTCAGCCTGCTAGACTGCCCCACAATTTTCAGACTTGCCAGCCCCCTACAATCATATGAGCTCTTTCCTTATCTCTTTCTCTCTCTCTCTCTCTCTCTCTCTCTCTCTCTCTCTCTCTCTCTCTCTCTGTCCCTGGGTTACACACACAAAAAAAAATCACACACTATTTGGCTAGAATTTCACAGGCCTCCTCCCCAACCTCCACTCCTGAAACTCATTCATGCGTGGTTAACAGTTTTAAGTATAGCCCTGGCTGGTGTGGCTCAGTTGGTTGGGCATCATCCCACAAAGAAAAAGGTCACTGGTTTGACCCAGGCGTGTGCCTGGGTTTCAGGCCTGGTCCCTGGTTGGGGTGCTTGCAAGAGACAACTAATCAATGTTTCTCACACATCCATGCTTCTCTCCCTCTCTTTCTCCCTGCCTTCTCCTCTCTCTAAAAGAAATAAAATCTTAAAAAAGAAAAAGTTTATTAAGTACTCTGAACTAGTCACTGTTCCCAGTGTCTTCCACAGACTGTCTCACTTACTCTTTACAACAACCCTAAAAGATGATCATCCCCAGTTACAAAAGAGGAAACCAAGACACAGAGAGGTTAAGCAATTTATCAGAGGTCACACAGCTAGTAAGTGGTAGAGCTCGGATCCAGACTGGCAGAGAGAGACACAGAGCAGTCTCCAAAGTTGGAAGATTAAGACTAGTGACTCCTTGAAGACTGAAGCTGTATTTTATTAATACTGTTATTCTCTCCAAAGTGCCTACTACATAATTCCTCAATGATTTGAGTGCATCAGACTTCATAAACTCATGTAAGCATTATTACTAGAGTTGCTTTAATGATTAAGTGAGAGGATGAATACCAAGTGCTTAGCATAGGGCCCAGCAGGCTCAAAACCAACAAGGGCTATGATTTCTTATTGCAGTACCTGGGCAGCACCCCTTGTGGACCTCAGAGGATTTCCCAGGCGGTGGAGCCCTTCCTGGAGGGCAGGGCCCCAGAGGAAGTGCTCAGTGGCACTGGGCACAGCCCTGACGGAGCACTTCTCCCCCATGGCTTCGTTCCAGACCTCTGAGGCCTGCCTGAGGCAGCTGGCATGTGGGCAGTGACTGCTTCTCCTTGGCAGTCAGCCCGGCAGCCACCAGCATCAGGGATAATTTCCATAAGAACCAGGAAGGCTCTGGGAAGGGCCTGTAGGAGAGTCCTCTGTCCTCAGGACTTAGAGGGACCTGGGGGAGCTCGAAGACATGCGGCCCACCCAGGTCAAGCTGCCTGACGCAGTATCTCTGCCTTTTTGTTTCCTAAACCTGGCTGCCCTCCTGCCCCAGAAGAGGTTGCCAAACGAGTTCTAGAGTAAAGGCATTTTGGCCAAAAGGCAACTGTGATACAAAGCGAGCCTGTTTTTTGTACATTTCTGAAGCAGTCACTGATACTGCCAATAAACAGGGACACCCGGGCAAAAAGGCAGGCAGGGTCATTGCTCCGCTTTCCGCACCCAGTGCCCCACTGGCCTCTGGAGATGTCCTTTCAGGCATACAAACTCTTGAATCAAAACCAAATCCTCCAGGAGAACTGTGGTCAAGCCCAGTAGATCTGAGAGACCCATACAGAATCTTCTCCCTAAAAGCTGACCCTGGGGAATGGTCATGTTCCGGTTCTGCCTACTGCCCAGCTGCAACTGGAGGAAGCCCAGCTAGGCCAGGCACCTGGCTTGGCTGCCTTGATGGAGAACTGAACCATGTGCCTCTTTGGTTTGTTCATTTATTTTGTGTGTGAGCATCCACTCTGTGTGGGGCATGCTAAACACATTCACATCTAATCCTTACAAAGGAGGTATTAGAAATCCCCATTTGACAGATGAGGAAACTGAGGTTCTGTGATGTTAGCTGACTTGCCGAAGACCCTGGGGCTAGTAAGTAGCAGAGCTAAGCTACAGCCCCTAGTCAGTTTCATTTCCAAACCTGTGCTTTTTGCCACCTCCGAGAGCAGCAGTCCAGGCAGTGAATTCCAACAGTGAGGAGAGATAAGCAAAAGGAAAACTTATTTTTACTTTTTTAGTAACAAAAGAGAGAGAAGGGAAAAGACTTTTTAAAACTTATTTGTTGTTTTATTGGGATATAAAAAGTGAGGACGGTTATAAACCAGAGAACTGAGGTGACGTGGAATATACCTCTGCCAAGCAAATATTACATTTTTAACACTTCACATATATAGTAATAAGTTAAGAGTTTTAGTCACCACTAACAAAAAGGCTCCAACTTGGTTATCAGAGGAACTGATTCACTGCTAAGCTATGTCGGCTCTGAGCTCCTCGGGCACAGCATGCCAGGAAGGCTTTCCTTGACCTGTGGAAACTTACCCTGGGAGGGCTGGGTTTTCTTTCTCTCTCTCTTTTTTTTAAGTCCTTTTGTTATTGGTACACATTCTTGCTGTGTCAGACTGGGTCCACGTGACCCCAACACACTGAACAACGCGATCCATTCAGAGTGGGGAGGAAGCCCTTATAAATTGAGTTGGTTGTCTCAGGCAGGTTGTATCTCTTCTCCATCGTGACCTCAGGGGATACACAGAGAGGCAGGGGTCAGCCAGTCCTGAGTCGAATCCTGAACTGTCTCTGCCTCAATTTCCCCACTGGTAAAATAAAGATGGTAACCATACCTACTTCCTAACAGTGATGTGAGGATTAAATAAGTTCATATACACAGGTTGGGGCATAGTGTAAGAATTTAATAAAGGGTGGCACAGGTCTACAGTATGTGGTGGTCACTCAAGCTGTCCACCTGTGCCAGAATCTCCAGAAGCCCTGAGTTGCTATGAACTCTTCAAGCACTTCACATGCACTTTCTTTTTACTCCTGCTCGTTGTGGGACTACTGTTCTCTCCATTTTGCAGATGAGACAAGTGAGGTATGGAGATGCTGGGAAGCTGGGAGTGAGGGGAAGTCCTGAACCCTTAACCACCATGGCTGTTCTCGGCTACGCATGCTGTCCAATACGGTCAATAACCACATGTGGCTTTGCACATTTAAAGCAACTAAAATTAAATACTGTGTTCTGCCATGTATAATGAGCTTTTTTTTTTTGACCAAATTTTTGCAGGAAAAATAAGGATACAAATTATACATGGGTAGTACTAATTCTGTATCTGTATAAATGTTTGTAATTCTTTTATTTATGCTTATATGCTAAAAGTATAACTCTAGAAAGCAATAATGATATCCATATGCAAAATAATAACCTGGAATACAATAATCAGTTTTGTTTCTAAATATAAATAAATAAATAATTGAATTAAAAAATTAAAACAAGTTTTTTTTCTGAAAGTTTGAGCCAAAAACTTGCGTGCACATTATACATGGGAGTGCAGTATACACAGCAAAATACAGTAATATACATAATCCAATCCCTCAATTAGAAACACCAAGGCAGTAGCTTTTGTAGTCAAAACCAAGTCACCTCTGTGGTAAACCAAAGCCCCAAGCAAGCTGCCAATGGCAGGGGAGCAGGAGTAGGAGGTCCCACTGAGCAGCCCTTGTGCAGGATGCCAGTGCAGGGAGGAGCACAGGCATGAGGCCACACAGTCCTGAGGGGAGAGATCATGTATGCCTCCCTGCCTGATGCCATTCTGGCCCCTGGGAGGCCCGTGACTGGGACTCTGGGAGATTTCTCTTTAGCTTTAAGTGTGTGTGTGGAGGGGGCAGGGAAGGGGGACAAAATAAAACCCCACATTTTACTTGAGCAAGCTCAAGTGAGTATGTGCTCCTTGCAGTTAAACAATTCCTGACCGTGACACCTCACCCTTCAGGTGGGACAACGGGGCAGGAAGGGAAGGGCCTTCCGTGAACGAACCACAGTTCAGATTAGTTGAGGAAATGCCCCCTTTTGACCTTTGGGGAAACAGTCAACTTGTCTCTCATATCACTCACTTTCTTTTCTATGCCTTTCCTCTATCTCTCCGTAGCCTCCCTCCCTCTGGTCTCAGCTCCTGCAGAGCCACCCCACCCAGCCCTGTACTCACCCTGAGGGTAAATACTCTGGTTGGGAGGAAGGCAGTCTGATGTCCCCATTCACCAAAGGGTAAGGAAGAGTTGCCCGATTAGCCGCCCCAGGGCCCTTTTCTTATTAATGTAATTCAATCAGGCTATTTCCTTGGAATCTTTCATATTTGTTCTTCCTTACATCCTAGTCTGGAATGAGCTCCCTCTGCCCTGGAAAGCATGTGCCTCACCAGTAAAGCCTCTGATTAGTCTCTCTGACTGGTACAGCTGACCCTTGAACAACACAGGGATTAGGGGCATCAACCCCAGGCAGTCGAAAATCCACCTGTAACTTTTCATTCCCCTGAAACTTAACTAGTTAGCCCTTTGCATCTGCAGTTTCAACAGTATTTTTGACTTAAAATTGGGAATCTGTGGTTGGGAATACGAAAATACTGTTTTCATTCATCCAGTGGATCGGTTGAATCCACAGGTAGGAAACACAGCTACAAAAGGCCAACTGTACCTACTGAAAACAATCCAGGAATGTCTGTTGTAGTTTGTGAAAGGACAAGGCCAGCGCCACTTGCTACTGTGGCACCATTTGCCTGGCAGGCCTATGACCTTGTTAACCATGACTGCCACTTTACTATTCTGAGCCTGTGTCCCCAGGACTGGAAGTTACTGGAAAGCAAGAACAGAACTAACAGCTCCCTGCAGCCACAGGCAGAAGATAACATTGGAACAAACTGCAGGCTCGAGTTACAACACCCCCAACAGCCCAGGGGACACACAACAGCACCCCGGCCACCCTTTTTAATCCAATCATAACTCAATAAAAGCTCAAGCCCCCCGCCCCTCAATGCCAGTGTATCTCTCTATACCATGCCCCTCCCCTTCCTTAGAGAGTGAATAGAATCTTTCCTCTCTAGCCTTTCTTCTCTTTGTGAATTCTTTCACAGCCTGCATCACCGACCACCTTAACAGTTTGTGTCTCATTCCTGTGTTGTAACTAGTTGGTTTCCTAGGCCTAGAAAACCAAAGGATGTTATTTATACTTTTCTAGACCTGATTCCTCACATGCTGTCTGGTGCATTACAGAGCCTTCTTAAAGGAAACAGGATCAAAAAGGAAGAAAATTTGGGGATTCCCATGTGCAATTTCACATATATATATATATATATATATATATATATATATATATATTCATTTAATCCTCAAATGACCCTGCAAGGTAGGTTATTAAGAACGCTGAAGCTGAAGATGTTAATTCATTTGTTCATGAGTACATAGGGAGTAAGGTGTAGGAATTGGGGTTCTCATGCAGGCACTCCTGGCTCCCAAGCCCAGGGCCTTTGCACCTTCATACCATGAGGTTTTACACTCTCATGCCTAATGCTCAGTCAGCTGATAAGGCTTGAGGTGTCAGATGCCCAAACAGTTACTTTTCTTTAAAAGAAAAAAAGATGTTGACACTTTTTCTAAATCCTCACCCAGGGATATATTTTTATTGATTTTAGAGAGGAAGAGAGAGGGGGAAACATCAAGGTAAGAGAGAAATATTGATCAGCTGCCTCCCATATATGCACCCCATCTGGGATCAAACCTGCAACCTAGGTATGTGCCCTGACCGAGGATAGAACCCACATCCTTTTGGTGCATGAGATGATGCTCCAACCAACTGAGCCACCCAGCCAGGGTCCAAGCAGTTATTTCTGACTGAAAACTGCTCGGACCCACTCAAAACACACCCCTATTCACCAAAACAGCTGTTCAATAGAAACTATTACACAGTGGGTAAGGTAACCATTGCCTTGTCATGGCATATCAGCATGGACCACTGAACATTTCATGCATGAATTTTCAACATAAAAACTGGCAGCTTCCTTGCAAAGATCAAGCACGCAAACAGTTCTACGATACAGACTTGCCCCTGGGTAGCACATACTAGATATTTACTTTCAGTGCTCAGGAGTGTGTAAAGTGGCCTTTGGTCAAGCCTCATCCACAAAGTACCTGAAAGAATATTAAGTGTAATTCTTCCTGAAAGAAGGGAGGTTGGCTGATTTCTGATGGTCCCGTTCAGAACCAAGAATCAGTGACTTCATGCACTAAGACGTCTCAAATCTCTTGGCAGCTTCTTTCTTCCAAGGTCAACATTTAAAGTGATATTCAACAATTGTATGGTAAAGGATGGAAACTAGACTTTTGTGGCGGTGACCATGATATAGTATATACAGATCTCAAATTATAATGCTGTACACCAGAAAGTATTATGTTATAAACAAATGTTACCTTGACAACAGAAATAAACTAAACTAAATTTAAATTAAATGTATATCCAACATCAGTGATGTGTTAGGTGTTACAGAGGATATAAAAGTCCCATGCCTCTGGAGTAAGTCACTAGTAAACCCAAACCAGACAAGCACCAGCACCCCTGGACTAGCCTTCAGGGCATGTACAGAAGACATGTTATAGAGGAGGAGAAGAAAAAACAAGCCACATTGATTGACTTTTGAAAGGCAGCTATGGCTTTATAAATGACTGAGAGCCTGTAAAATGTGCCTTTGAGAAATGTACCATTGAGAGTTCCCAGGCTTCAGTAGGGTGGGGCCACTTTCCTCAGGTGGTGAGTCTCTGAGCCCTGTTCTCCTGGAAGTGATGGGAATGACTCAGTAGATTAAACACTTTTGCCTCTTGAAGTGCTTTGTAAATACATGCATATCTGGGGTTTGGTTCCAGACCATAAGTATCATAAGAAAAAGTCATAATCTTGTTGCTGGTGGAGGGTATTGCCTTTAATTTATAAAAGAAAAGAAAAATACGCAAAGCACAATGAAGCAAAGCACAGTAAAATGAGATATGCCTGTACAATACGGTGGTTCTATGAAAGTACCAACACAGCGTGGCTGTCAGTTTGAGCTAACAGGAAGAGTCAGTCCTGCGGTGCACCCTGGGTAAAGTAAGGTGCCCGTGGGCCACTCACCAGGTGCCTTCATAGAGGATGGTGAGTAAGATCCCTTGGATCTTTCTCCCGTCATCACTTCACCATTCTTAAGGAAAATCTGACAGATTCTCTGCTTATTTAAAATGTTATTTTTAAAAATTCAACTTTTCAAATAGCAAAGTAGACTTTGCTAAGAATATTCAGAAAAGTGGCTATTGCATAAATCACAGCCTTTGGGGATCTCTACAGATCTCCACTCTCTTTCAGATGTGGGGGAGGAACAAAATTTTCTCTGCCCCCAAGGTCCTTCTGGCTGGTCTAATAATCAAATAGAGATGAGACAGATTAGCAAGAGAAAATAATCAAATGTAATACACATATATGGATGGGAAGCCTTCATACACATGTGAGTCAGAGACCCCACAGGCAGGAGAAGTTCAGAGACAGAAAGGGGGACTCAGGCGTGAGACATGCTGAGCCAGGGATAAGGTAACACGCTTTAGGGGTTTCCAAGGGTCATTGTGGGATGATGAAGGCAGACCTGTAACAAAAACAAGTTTGCCTGCCATATAGGTCAAAAGATGTTATCTCTGATAATAGTTTATTATGGGCAAGGCCCCCTAATTCAAATTCTTCCAGATAGTTGAGGCGGAAGGATGGGGGCAGAAGTTTCTCTTAGCCTATGGCTAAAGTTGCCTTTAGCTCAAAGTAATCTGCATACCACTAAGGCAGATCTTGGGGTGACTGACTCATTTTGGACTCCCACATTGATAAATCATCATAGCTCCATTTTTCAAAAGCAGATAAGATTTTCAGAGAGATGCAGTGGTTTACTCAAGACTTCAAAGTTGATAAGCTCATTGGTGGGTGGGGGGAGTCCTAGAAATATCTAGGGTTTCACCCCAAAAATATGTCCAAATGGAATAAGAGATACTGGAAAAATAAGTAATAACATGACAATTATTTTATGATCATCTGGACAATAGCAGTAGCCATTCCACAAGGCAAAGATCAGCACAAGACCAGAATTGAGAGAAAATTCCACCTGGATAATATCATAAGGATGGAACGAGAAAATTGCTATAGTTGCAACAAGGCTCTTCCTAGGAGTTGGATGTTTCATAGAATGCAATGCTGCCACATTGTAAAAGCACAACTTTATAAATGTGTGCAAGAAAATTTCCTCTCAATCTTTTCAAGAGTTTCGACACAGAAGCGAGAGATGAGCAAAAGGAAAATAGAACTCAATGGCAATATTCAGCAAGCCCATCTTTTAAAGAAAAGACAAGAAGGGAAAACACAAAAAGACCAGGGAATCTGACTTCAGAAAGACACACAAAAGCATGTACTATAAGGATGTCATCCACTGCAACATCGAAGTAACAGGGACTGGTTGGAAGCACTCACAGGTCTGTACCAGAAAGTCAGGAACAGTTCAAATCAAACTGTTCATAGTGGTTACTCTCAGGTAGTAAGCATGGGGAGAGAAAAAGAATGGGAGAGAAGTGATGAGAATTTTCACTCTATAGTTGTATAATCCCTTCTGGATTTTAAGTTTTCTTGTAGTTTGTACATTTTAGATTTAAAATGACAATTATATGTTGGTTATTGTGATATATATGTAGGTATATATGCATATATATTACATATATGTCATGAGTATATGCTTTAAAAAATCCATTGCAATCTATGATTGTTGTTATATTATAGAAATGACCTCTTGTATTTCAAGAGGACTTAAAGCCCAGAAGAACTTATTAGCTAATTTTACATAGGGCTCACAATTGGGAGGCACACCTGGAGAGGGTTAACCACCACTAGAGTTTTAAAAAATTGGAATAGATAGAAAATAAGAAAAATGTCATGCATTACTGTATCTGCTCTAACACTTAAGGCTATTCCTTGCATAGCTTGCTGAGAGCAGGTATTCAGTACAGCACCATAAAAGGATAGAATCTTAAAGCCAGAAGGAACCTATTTGAGATCAGTTCCTATCATTCCACAGCTGAGAAATGTGAGACCTAGGTAGTCAAAATTGGGTTATCAGATATTTAGTTTATACCAGCTATAGTCCAGATGTTCCTATTCTAAGTTCACAGTTGTTGCTTCTGCCAGGTTGCTTGCCAGATGAATGAATGAATGAATGAATGAATGATTACCACTCAGTTTGTACCAAACCAAAGGAGACTGGAAAAGAGACTAGAGTTAAATAATATAGTACATGTAATTGTTTGGAGAGCCTATATTTGCCCAATTTTAATGAAGTTTTCTACTTTCAATTGAATGTTTACAACCTTAGACATGTTCTTAGTCATTTAACACTTTTAACCAATGTAATATATACCCTAGACAAATTACAAATCAAATTTTAGTATATTGTTACACTCTAATTCCTTTATAATCCATATAACTTGCCTCAAATAATGACATCACAGGTTGAATCCTATATGTGTTCACATGTCTTTATACGTCAATGGTAAAGGATCAAATTTTCATGTTATGTCCCTATCATGTTATAGCTTCAAGGAAAAAATTTTAAGCTAATGCATGTCAATGAACTCTGACATAACATGATTACATGATATTTACTAACCAGATTCTCAAAATACCTTGTCCTTTAAGAACACAACTTTTGCCCTTCAATTTTTTTTTTTTTTTTTTTTTTTTTTTTTTTTTTTTTTTTTTTTTTGTAACTAAACAACCATTTGGCAGGTTTGGGTTTCATTTCTTTCATTTTGTTGCTCATCCTCATAAGAAGAGATTTGAGAAGAAAACTAGTGAGATAAAATAGACAAAGGGAAGGGGAAAGGCACAGATTGCCCAGAAACTGCAAGGGAGAAGTCATCCAGTTCCTGGAGGAAGAGAGAAATGGGCCCAGGTGCGGTCAGGAAACCAAGGCCCATCAAGGCTCCCACTCTCTCCACCCTCCCCTCTCACTCTCTCCCCTTCTGCCAAGAAGTGAGCTGAAAATCCTACCAATGATTTTGGGCAAACAACAAATGATAAGGCTCCTAAACTTAGATTTAGACACATCAGTCCAGCCAAAACTGGAACCTATTTTACAATGCCTGGGAGAGGACCATCACGCCAACCATTCCTGTCCCACTCCACTTCAACTCACTGCCACAGAATACTAACCCATCAGAATGACAATGGGCCTTTCAAAGATGATCTAGTCTAAAACCTCCTCTCCCATTTTACAGAAAGAAAACTGACATCCAGAGACATGAGGTCATTGGCCCAAGGCCATTCAGTGAGACCAAACTACAAGTAGATCCCCAAACTGTGGGCTTGCTTGGTCGTAGCTCTTTTCTCTATGAGCAATTTAAGAGCTACTAAACCATATTTTAGAAATCCCAGCTTTGGGGAAATTAAGAACAAAGAGGCACAAAAATAACAGAAAAACAAACTAATCCAAATAACAACTTCACCCCACCTCTCAGAAGGCCAGGGACAGCATGGAGTAATGGTACCTCAGACAATTTCATTGCACTTTTTCCTCCTTTGCCATTTCTCACTAGCACAGAGTAAAAAAATGCACATTACTCTTACTTTGAACGAACACAGACCTTTTTGATACCTGAAATTTGGGGATTAACAAATACACTTTTCCCCCCAAGGGTTTACAAAAATCATCTTATTAGAATTAAAGTAACTGGTCACTCAGGGAGTCTCAAAGATTTGGGGAAAATCAAATGCCTTCCACAAAAATCGGTCCTCTGGCCTGACCAGCATAGGTCACCAACTACCCCTAAAGCCGCAGAGACTGGGCTTTATCAGTCGCCTGAAAGCGGACTTTGAAAGAACATGACTCCAGAAAACTAACATTCCCAAACAGGACTTGAGGAAAAGAAGAAAACTTTTCCTTACCCTTAAAAATAACAGAAACAATAGGATCCGGTTTCCCAAATTTCGTTTTAGGAATATTGCTGGCAGATTCCACAATCACACGAAGCATGGTTCTTGAATGGGGAGAAAGCAAGTTGCAGCAAACGAAGTTTGGCGACGCGGGCGCTGGAGCTGCGAGCAGCACCGCCCGGGGACAGGAGGCTCCAGAGGACTTCAGAGAGGAGGGAAGGGGAAAGGCGATGGGTGGATCTCTGACGGATTATTTACTGAAGGCTGGTGTAAACTGATATCCACACTCCCCAGCCTCTTCAGTGCCGCGGGCACCCACTTACGAATTCGGGAAATGTGGAAGTGAAAAGGACCAAACCCCGACTAAAAATAGTTATGTGTAACAAATGAAACTAATGGATTTGGAGCTAATAAATGTTGGCAGGTCAGACCACTAAAACAGCTGCTGCCTTTTAGCAACGATACGTGAAACTGAATTAACTGGTTTTCTGTCACTACTTTTATTCTTTTCTGAGCTTCATGGAGTTTTAAAACTTCGTCCTGTTCTAAAATTTTTTACTTTAGCTGTTTCTTCTCTTTTACTTTTGAACACACCCACTCAGCAACGACTTACAGGAAAAATTTTATAGTTAAAGGGCGCACCCTGCTGTATAGCAGAGGAATAACAGTTTATTTGAAGGGAGCAACAAATACACTACCCTCTAATATTCCACTAAAGCCAGTTCTATGACCACATCTGCCATTAATCAGGAGGCAGTAGTAATATAATATAATGGGTTTACAAAACTGGTGTGTTTGGGGCTGATCCCTTGCTTTTCAAAAGGATTCACCATAGGATTTCTTTAAGGATTCTTAAAAGATGAGAGCTGGGCACCTAAGTTTTCCTGGTGCATCATATGCTGCTAACAGTATTCAATAAAAATGAAAAAGCAGCTTTCCACTTTTTCAGGATTTAAACCTGAGAAGTGTCTTCTCTCACTTTGTTAAGAGAAAAAATATGTAGTCAATGATACTTGTTAAAGCTCAGTAAGGAAAACTTTATTCAAGGGAAGGAGAACTATTGAGATCCGTGTGGGGACCACTGCAAAGCAATTTCACAGTGGAGGGCTGAGATTGGGCTCAATTCCAAACAGAGCATGTGCAAGTGGGAATGTATAGCCAAAGGAGCAGAGTGAGGGTCCATTGGATGGAAAATTACTATAAGGAAACATCAGAGAGAAAGGGGATTCTGGCTAAACCAACCTAATAGGATCCTTGCTGAACATGGGTCAAGGTGACCAGAACTCACCTTGGGAATGGTAGCAGATGAGAAATCCATCACACAGCAAGGGTGATCAGCTGTGGAGGGTGTATGTGTGGGCATAGGGATATTCTGGTTGTCACAGTTGCTGCCAAGAGTGGTCCAAGAAAGCAGATGCCAAGATGGGATCTGGGGCTCAATCATTCACAACCAAGCTAGTAATGAGGTCCCCATCATTGGCCATGGGTGGAGCACTGATGGCCCCTGGAACAATGCAGTTGCAAATAGAGTCATCAGTGGTGAACTGCCTGGTATATGAATGGAAGGGAATGCATTAGTTGGTGCAATGAGCCAGGTAGCTGAGATATATGGAGGAAATAGTAACTCTAAGGCTTGGATTTGGGTGGCTATTGCTAAACTCAGTTGACACTCTGGAAAAGCATAACAAAGAGTTGAGAGTGTTAATCAGGAATAAAAAGCTAAGAATGAAAGCCAGAGGGCCTCCTTGGTAGCATACTCAGAAGCCTACTCTCCTACAGCAGGAAGGTGTAGAAAGCTCAGGATCAGGACTAGGACTTTGTTATAAAAGAATCCAAGCTCCAAAGAAGATTGAACAACCAAGACAATTCTTCTATGACAATTCTTCTTTGACAAGGTCAAAGCCACACTTGGGAAAGAATGAGACCCTGATATATCAGACAGGAATGTCTGTGGTGATGCCCTTGGAAATCTTGAATCCCCAGATTCCCCAAACCCTATGAACCTGCAGGAGTGTCATTCTTCTCCCTATTAAGGACCAACACCCTGCCACCTGGTCTGGAGATGATGCAGAGGCCTCTCCCCTGCAGAACAACTTGTTCTCCCTCAGGATCTTCCTTTACTTCCCCTCCTGGCAACTAGACCAGTATGAAGGGTTAAATCCTAACCTAGTCCTGCCGAGGATGTGCTAGGCCTGCTGAAGACAGAAAGGCACTACAGCCTGAATAAACTGTAGGGCACACCCACTGTGTCCTGGCAGGTTATGGAAGAGTACACGTGGGACTGGATTCTAGGGGTGCAGGACCAAGGGGCAGTGCAGGACATACACTTGGATAGGAGGGAGTGTATCAATATGCGTATGCCCTCCCAGGATACTGGGTTAACACCTAGATGGAAAAGGACGGTGGACAGGGCTTGCTTAAGGCAAAGATAAACCTTTTACTAAAGAAGTTATATGCCTAGGATGTGACTACCCACTATGACCTGCTCAGTTATGAATTTATGATCAGATCACCCTGTGAGGTTACTTACCAGATTTAAATCTGGACTTATCAGATTTATTATAGAGCCCTTCCTTTTTTTTTTTTTTTGTCCACACAGAAGCTCCCACCAGAAGAGAGAAACCTGGGGAACAGATGTATAATTGGGGTGTCTGGCCCAGCAGGCCCAGGCACCAGGCCCCCAAGATGCCAGGTGCCACCCCTCTATACACAGCCCCTCCCTTTCCCTCTTTTCTCTACTCCCCATTTGGCTCAAAATTGAGCAGGGAGATTTCCCATATATGTATTTCTAAAAATCTTTGTAAATTTCTATGGAAAGTAATTTTGCCCTTGTTCTCAACACAGGGCAATGAATAACATTCACAACCTCACTTCCTTTTGCCGCAATTTCCTCTTACCTCAATCCCATCTGATACTTCTACACAACAGACATGAGAGAGCCCAATTCTTTTCATCTTTTCATGTGAAGTCTTTGGAAGCAGGGACCAAACATTATCTCCTAGCATTATATATATAAAAAATTATTTAAAATTCTCTACATGGTTTCTCATCTATTTTACTCAGTAATATAGAGGTTTGTTGCTTTATGTGTAACAATGATTAACATCAATTTAGCATTTACTAAATGATAAACATTTTGCATGGATTTTCTCATTTAATTCTCATAACCACCCTATGAAGTTGATATTATTTGCATCCTTTTACAGATCAGAAAACTAAATATAGAGAGGTTCCATAACTTATTCAAGATTCATAGATGATAAGAGGCAGCTAAACTAGGAGCTAAACTAGGTCCTAGAGTTTAATCAGTGTGCCACATTGCTTTCCTAGGATGTTTTGTTCCTGATTCCTTTTATCTATTGTTTTAAATCTCTTGTGTTTAATGCTTGGTCTAAATGAAAGGTAGTCTGGCCAAACAACAGCTAACCATGATCCAGACTTGACCAACAGATCCATCTCAAGCCAGAGGGCAGCAATCTGGAGCAAAGGCCTGACTCTCTTCCTCCAGGGCCCATAAACTCTTTACAACCCGGGCATGACTGTCCTGCTACAGTCCACATTGCAGCACGCCTGGCAAGAATCAGCCCAAAAGAAAGATTGGCAGGCTGTGCTCCTTTGTAGAATCCACATTTCCCATTTTATACAGGACGAATTATGCTCAAGGACACAAAATGAATTAACTCCAGTTCACAGTCACTGGGTTTACCTCAGTGGTGAGCACAGGAATTTGCTTCATCCACAAAGGTGATAAATACAAATCAGCCTTTTACAAAGAAACACCGAAACTGAGGTCTGAGCCATCAGAAAAACCCAGAGATAGCCCCAAAATACCCTGACGGACCTGCTAGAAGGCGTTCCCGTCCTTAACCCGTCTCGCCCCGCCCCGCCCCGCCCCGCCCCGCCTCCAACTCACCTCCACCCCACCCGCCCTCCGCACTCAGGCTCCAGGCCCCGCCCCTCGAAGATCGCAGCGAATCCGGGAGCGGCGGCTCCACCCCGTGTGCCTGTGCCTCCTTCCCGCTGGCTGCGTCCCCGCCGGCAGTGACGTGCTCCGCCCCGCAGCCGCGGGATTCAAACTCCCGGAAGCGGCGCTGTCTCCAGAGGTGTCGCTGGGCAGACGCGAGCTCCGCTTTTCACCTCAGGTGCTGGCAGCCTGCTGAGAGGTGACCCCGGAGGTTGGCGAGGCGCAGCCAGGTGCCTCAGCCCCGAGACAGGGCCTGACCAAGCGGGAGGCGGGATCAGAGAGCAGATCACGTCCGCTGAGACTCAATCTCTGCCCGCCTGATTTAAGCCGGCTTTTCCTGGCGTCGGGCCGGGTGCCTCACGACCGTTGTGGTTTCGATTCCTCCTTTCAGCTTTGCGGTAGGTATTACCATCCTCTTGCAGACGGGCGCAGTGAGACCAAGTGACTTGGCCAAGGTCTTTCCTTAGTTGAGCATTTTCCTGATTAACAAGCATTTCCAGAGAGAGAGAGAGAGAGAGAGAAAGTGCCTCTTTTTGCAGTTTTATTTTGCCTGTCTGCCTCCCCCGTTAAGTCTTTATGTGAGGGCTTTGTATACAGATTTGCCTCCACTTGTAGATGATGTAACCTGCAATCGATGCCTTGTGCAGTTTGCTGGATTAATTGAAATGCTTCTTTGGGCACTTCCTGTCCGCACATGTGTAAGTATTTTGTGAACACCTGCTCTTATGCACTGTGGGTGACAAAAACAGTTCAAGGTTCGGCCCCCATTTCCTCTCCCATACCCTAGTGGTTTGGCCACGTCACTTATTTTCACAGAAAGGTTCTATTTAGCAAACAGGTTATTAGACTTTTTCAAACCTGAGCTTTGACCTTGTAAACTCATATTTATAAACTATAACTTTTTATTTTTACAGTTTCAGAGATGTGCTCCAGAAGTCCCAAAGATTTAATTAAAAGTAAATGGGGATCAAAGTCTAGTAGCTCCAAATCAGAAACTGCATTAGAAAAATTTAGGGGAAAAACTGCAGCCTTACAGACATCAGTGGATGAAATCACAAGTGGAAGAGGAAAGCTAACTGATCAAGAGAGACACAGGCTTTTGGAGGTAAATGACCTTAAAACCTTTTTGAATGTAGTAAGCTTTATGGCAGGAGATGAGAAAGTATTTCCCCATTAATATATAGCCTAGCTTTTCTGTTAGCTTATGAAATGTAAAAAATCAAATCTAATGTGTTCAAAGGGTTAAATGAAGTTCAGATTTTAATATGAATGTTTAAAAATCTATTTTATTGTGTGTATTGGCTGCTTTCCAAGTGATCTTTGTTTTCAGGTTCTTTTGAGATAAAATCATTACCTATACTGACATTTTGCATTCTTTTAAACTATATTTCAGGTTCCCTAATTTTCAGTTTGTTGTGCCATAGTCAGTAAAGCAGTTGGGAAGTTATTAGAACTGGAAAGATTTACAAGTTTAGTCATTAATTTGATTTTAATATATTTTATAATATATATTATAAAATTATAATATATTATACTATATTATAAATATATTATGCTATATTTTATAATAGTACTTTTATTATGAGAGTTAGAAAATAAGTGACCTGTATTAAATAGCATCATTGGATTTCTTTAAAATCTATTTTATAGGCATATCATAAAACCAAATGACTTTTATTTTTAACAACATATATTGAAGTAGATACTCATTCAAGCATTGAAAAGTGATCTATCACCAATTCTTAGATATGAAGATTATTTTGCAATCCTGTGAAGGAATTTGATAGCTTCCCTGAAAGATCTCTTTTCAGTTCATTCCACTTTTGATGAGCACAGTTGCCAAATCCCTGCTCCTTTATAATCAATTGAAACTAAACGTCCTGTAACTTCTACCCATTTGTTCTAATTGTACCCATTAAAGCTACACAGAACAAGTATGTTTTTAACGCAATTGACAACTTTTCAGATATTTAAGAAAAACTTGCTTCCTCTTACTTTTCTATAGACCAACCCCATATGCTTCAGGTTTTCTGGCTTCTTACCATCATGGTCACTTTCCTGAACAGTTGGTGGTGTGTTCATGTCCTTTCTGAATTCTGCACCCAGTACTGTTCACAGTGGCAAACGCAGGTGGAAGTGGTACCCTTATTTCCAGATGGGATGCTGTACTCCACAAAAACCTAAAATCGTATTGGCTTTTTTTTATAACTGTAGCATACTGCTGCCTTCTCTTAAACTTGTAGTTAACTGAAATTGCTCATCATTTTCACACAACCATCCAACTCAATTTTCCCCATTTTATATTTGAACAATTGCTTTTCCCCCAATCCCATGCCACCTCCCTCCACTGGCCAAATGCAAGTTTTTAGTTTAATTATGATGTTTTTACCTTGTTAGCATGTAAAGTCATTCTGCTACCTTGTTCTGTCATCTCCATTGGTGCTTTCTCCCTTATGCCAGCAGCAGTACAACAAGTGTGCCTTTATCTTCCAAGTACTTGAAAATGTTGAACACTCCTTTGAAGACCACCTTCTAGATTGGATACCAAATCATTTATTAACAAAAAGCAAGTTAATGAATGCATTTTTATCTAGGTGTAAACATTTTGTAATTTTTGAGTTCTGTTGTTTCAAGTTCATCAGTGAGCACACATTGCATATGACTGTTAGCCTTTAAGATTATTAGCACTGGTATGATGAAGGGATGATTATCAGAAACTCATGTGAGAGAGCCAGTTTTTCTATAGCTTTCTTTCGCCACTCTTGACAAAGTTGGTTTCTCCTTTTTGAGACCGTGTCCCATCCATTTATTCATATTTTAACTACAGCACTTAACCATGTTGCATTAATGTATTAGTGTACCTCACTGAGTTCTCTGAGCATGACCTTGACTTCATCATCTTTTTGGCCCTGGTATCTAGTACAGTGCTAACTTGATATATAGTAAACACTTCATAAATGTTTGTTGTATTACATTATTTACTTTCATGTTTGACCTGGCTCTGCTCTAAGATTCTTCTTAGTTTATATCTAGAAAATTCAGTTCCTTCAAGCTGAGAGGGAAAAGAATGCTTATCATCTCACAGAGAAGGACAAAGAGATACAGCAACTCAGAGACCAGCTGAAAACCAAATACAGCACTACTGTGTTGCTGGAACAGCTGGAGGAGAAAACAAAGGAAGGCGAAAGGAGGGAACAACTGCTGAAATCCTTGTCTGAAGAGACAGACCTATTGAAAAAACAGCTGTCCACTACAACTGCAAGACTTGCTGAACTTGAAACCAAAGCAATTCATTCATCACAGGTACTAATAATTTCTTTAAACCCAGATCTTTTTTCCCTTTCTGACACAATAAAATCTTTAAAAAAAATTATGTGGGCTATCCACTATTAATTTCTTTTAAAAATTTTTTTACTTACTGATTTTAAAAAAGGTTTTATTTATTTTTTAGAGGGGAAGGGTGGGAGAAGGAGAGGGAGAGAAAGATTGATGTGTGAGAAGAACATCAATCAGATGCCTCCCACATGCCCCCAACCAGGAACCTGGCCTGCAACCTAGGCATGTGCCCTCACTGGGAATCGAACCAGTGACCTTTCAGTTTGTAGGCCGGCATTCATCCCATTGAGCCACACCAGCCAGATTATATTTATTGATTTTTTTTTTTAGAGAGAGAAACATTGATTTGTTGTTCCATTCACTACCCATTTATTGGTTGCTTCTTCTATGTGCCTTGACTGGAGATCGAACCCGAAACCTTGGTATATCAGGTCAATGTTCTAACCAACTGAGCTATCTGGCCAGGGCTTCACTATTAATTTCTATATTAGTCAGCATGTCTAATTGCTATAACTAACCACCTCCAAATCTTAGTCTTCTACAACAAATGTTTCTTTTTCCCTCATGTCACAGTCTAGTGGAGGAGGCTTTGCTCCACAGAGTCATTCAGAGATCCAGATTATTTCTTTTCCCCCACCCCCTTCCATTCCTTAATGGCAGAGTCTTCCATCAGGGGAAGGTCCTTTCATACAGCTGTGAGCTAGAGAGAGCCTGTGGAGAACTGGGGAAGGTTTGGGGCCAGGCATGGTTTTGGCATATACCACTTCTGCCCACATTCCACTGGACAGAATTCGGTTTCAAGGTCTCACTAATCACAGGGAAGGCTGGGAAACATTGTCTACAGTGTGCCCAGGGGAAAAAGGAAGGAGGTTTGGTGACCAGTCTCTGTTATAGTTTCCACCTAGAGAAGTAAATTCAGAGGGAGAAAGGGCTACATATTAGGGTGAGTATCTAGAGTACCTTTGGAGAAAAAAATATTTTGAATTTTCTTGCCAGCATTCACATAAGGACTGGAATACTGCTTTCTGTGAGTTTTGTTGGCCAGCCTAGATACCTGACTATCTAGTTCCCCTCTTTTTTTCCTTTATGAGAAAATGAAGGAAAAAGAAGTTATATTTTAAAGATTTATATAATCTATATGAACTAGTAATAATACTGTTACTGTTATAAACATAATTCTTAGAAAACAACTTTTACCTTCTGTTTGACAATTTACTATTTTCCAGATTTCATTGAAATAGCCCAGTTTTGTTTTGTCTCTTTTTGGTGACAAAACATTGAGCTACTCATCTGCCCTGAGGGCTCTTCTGGTGATGTTGGGGTCCAGCAACCTCAAAGTCACATTAGATCTGAAATCTCATGGTTTCTAATCCACTTAGGGCACTTCCAGAAAATCTTAATTCTGCTCTGGTACCCTTCACCTGGCATGAGGTTCACTGGCATGTATAAGGTCTGGATTTTGGGAAGCCCTATAAAGTAGAATGAGGCAGAAAGTAGAATGAGGCAGATTCTATTATTAAATTTGTGATATTAACTAATACTGGTTTATTTACAGACTGAGACTACAAACTGCTTCAACTCATCAATGAATAATATTCATGAAACGGAACTACAGCTGAGAGATGTAAGTTCCTTTTCCTATTATTAAGTTATGGCTAAAGAGGGCTAATTTCATTCATAAATTGCATGGAATTTGACAGCGTTGATGCTGTGAGTTGAAAAAAACCTGTTGAGATAGAGCACTGAGTCATTTGAGATCATCTCTCTAGATGACTACCTTTAGTCTCCAGGTATTCAAGAGGACCAGTTCCTCTAATCATGGTCTCATTGGCTGGAAAGCCCTAGAAATCACCCTTCACTACCAAATACCTCAACAACACCCTTCTCCACTTAAATCTAATTTGCCCAGCTATTTTATTAATATAATATAATAGTTTGAAAAGGAAAATACATTCTTTGTATACTCAATACTTCTTTTCTCTAGAACGTGATATGGAATTATTTTCAATACATGGTGAAGCCATATTATTGTAAACTTATATCTTAAATGGATTGGTAGGTTTCATTGGGAACTAAATTGAGGACACAGGACTTCTATTCACAGTGTACTTTTTCAAGTTTTAGGATTAGATATACAAAGTATGAAATTCTTGATTTAATTATTACACCATTAGGTAAGTATTTTGATTCTAGAAATATTACTGGTATGTCTACCCTGACCTAAGTATGCTTTTAAGGTTCCTGTTTTATTTTATCTAGCAAGTGTACTTTGTGGTCTATTTGATCTTCAAAAGAAGAATTTAAATCTGTTGAGTGTCTGCATAGTGGGGTCCTATAATACCCTTATCAAAATAATTTACTTAGAGGTAGCTAAAATAAAGAAAAAACATAGTTTTTAAAAAACTATTAAATAAGTTTTTTGTCTGGTATATCATCCCCAGCATCTAGAACAGTTGAAAGAACGACTGAATGGAATTTTGTGTGAATTTTACTAGCATTTCCTTTAGCAAAGTACCTGAAAATATATGCTATTTTCTTAAACTCATATGTAATTTTTAGGCTTCTCAGTGCTATCTGCTTCAAATATAAACAAAAGTTATTTTTAGACAATGGTTCTTTTTTTGAAATTCACTTAAAAATGTTATATGCTTATACTCAGTTTTTTGTTTTATCTTCCTAGATTATTAAAGGAATACATTGTACTTCTCTGCTCTGTTTACCTCAGAAAGGCTTTTAGACAAATGGAGTAAAATTAACCTAAATCACCTTCAAATGGTGATGTAGATTGAGCAATGCCTCTCAAACTACACATGAATCTAGGGGATCATCAAAAAATGCAGATTCTGATTTCCTTGGTCTGGGGTAGGACCTGAGATTCTGGACTTCAACGAGCTCCTGCTGCTGCTGCTGCTGCTCTTGCTGGTGGTTCAAGGGCCATCCTTTGAGAGCCAACAACTTACCTCTAATAAGCAAGAGGTGGTTTAGCTCTGGTTGTCACTTTGCAGTCTCTGCAGATCTTTAAGATGGGGAGGAAAATTGTAATTGGAAGACTTAGAGAGCACAATAGAGAAATCTCCCTCCTCATAGTCCATACACTCTTGCATTATTCGGCTTTTAAGAGCTCAGCAGTTCTAGTCCCATAACCCTCCTCAACGTTCCTACAAAACTTCCTGTGGAAGTCTGCCTACCTATTTTAAGATCAGTGTTTGTTGTGCTAAAAGAAGCCCTAAAATCCTATGTTTGCCCTCCATAAGGCTAGTTGTATCACTCCTCAGCTACATTTAGGTCTGGCTGACATTTTGAAATAATTATGTTAATGACGTGAATGTTGTCTGGCATCAGCAACTTTTGAACTAAATCAAACCAAATAGCTAAAAGGCAGTTTTCATAGGCATGTCTTGTTCTTTGTTTTTTAAAGAAAATCTCATTTTCAAATAAAAACTTTAGGGGAGATAAATAATTATTTTCGAATCTTTTATTTGGAAAAAATTCTGATTTACAGAAAAGTGACAAGAATGAAAATGCTGCATAACACACCCACTTACCAAGTATACCTGATTCTATTATTAACAGTGTTTTACCCTCCTCTAAACTTTCTTTCAGTCCCCACCCCCTACACATACACTTTAGTTTTATCTGAACCATTTGAGAGCAAGTTGCATATGGATATACTTATACTTACAACTCTCATATATTTTACACTTTGAGCCTATATACTTTAATTTTTATTCCTAAGAACAATGATATTCTCTTACGTGACTAAAGTACAGATAGCAAGTTTAATAAATTTAATATGGACCCTATCCATTGTCCAGTTTTGTCATTTGACCTGCGTTTTTATTCCTCCAGTAGAGGCTAACATTTAGTCTAGGCTGAAATTTTTGTCTAAGGAACACTTAATGGATGCTGTCCAGCCTGGAGGAAGCGCTTTAGTAGCACTCCACCAGGCTTCACTTCTGCCCACACTTGCTCAGTAGTTTTACTGTAACTCGGATGGAAAAGTGAAGGCATGCCGAGCGAGCCTGTAGATGACATGAGGCCAGAAGGGAAAACCAATGCAATGATGACTCTGAAGAGCAAAACTAATAATTATATCGACACTTACTGATAGCTATCAAACCCCTTTATTGATGCTGTTGAAGAGAAGAACGCAGATGAACAGGGTTGGTGAGAAGAGGCTGGGTGTGAAGTGTTTACTACTTTAAGGGATGTTGCTATCATGTGACCTTTCAGAGTGGTGCCTCTCAAATTTTACATCAACCCACAGTTTTGTTTCTCACACTTAGTAATATATGGACAGTTTTCTTTAAAAGAAAAAAACTTGCATAACCATCCAATGCTAACTTAAATTATTTATATTAAAATATTTCTTAAATATGGAAAGGCTAAAATTTGGTATAAAATTAGGTATTTTTATTTTCAAATGTAGGATTTGTAAGTATTTGGATATGTGTGGGCTTTTTGAGTCAGACAGTACTACATCTCTTTATCAACTCAATTTGAGTATCCTATATAATGTAGAGTGAATACACAGTATCTTCGTTTGATAAATAAGCTGTAAAGTCATGGGAGGGGGACAAATATAACTGCCTGATGGGGGCAGAGAGAAAAGTGGTCAAGTGGCTGGAAGGCCCTGAACTAGGTCTTTGATTCCAGAAGTTGCCTCTGTCTTCCTGATCCATTTCCTAGCTTTATGGAAAACACACTGGAAATCCCTCAAGCCCCATGCCTAGAAGGTTTGCTCAGGAGTGTGTAGGATGTTCATGAAAGGGGCCTAGCAAAGGTTGGAGGAACGCTTGAGTCTTAGAGTTTTCATATATATAGATCTTTTTGGACATGCACTTCAACTGCCTGTGTCTTTTTTTAAAAATATATTTTATTGATTATGCTATTATAGTTGTCCCATTTTTCCTCATCATTCCCCTCCACCCTGCACACCCCCTCCCACCCACATTTCCCCCCCGTTAGTTCATGTCCATGGGTCATAAGTTCTTTAGCTTCTACATTTCCCACACTATCCTTGCCCTTCCCCTTGCCTGTGTCTTTAAAAAGAAGTTCTTACCTGAAGGAAGATGCCTTGATATACAACCAGAACCTTCCACTATATTTCTTACGACTTATACCATCTCACCCCTGTAGAGTGAGATGCCAGCTTGTGGAGAAAGGGAGCCCTCCTTTTACAATACACCTACAACAAGTGTAGGGTGATTAAAAAAGAATCGAACACCTTGGAAAATATATTCCAGTTTGTTTGTTTTACTTCAGTAAGGATTCACCATGCAACGTGTGTTAAGAACTTTGTGTTTGTACCAGCTCTTTCTGGCAGCCCTGATGCCTATGAAGTTCGGCACCCTGGCTGCTATTTCAGTCATTGATAACAGTAAATTACAACAGGTCTGGGATGAATTGTGACACTAGGGGTACATATTAAGAACTTGTGAGATTATAGAAATAGCTATGATCATTTTATTACAAAGGGTTTGTTGATGTAAGAAACATCCAAACCTGTAGAGAATTTTTATAATAGTTTATTTGAGCCAAACTATCGACATGCCAGGAAGCAATATCTCACATCTACTGCATATGACAGTTTTGTAGTTCTATTTATACATTTGGAACTAATGAGGGAATTCTTCTGTGAGCTATAAGAATTTTTATGTGCTAGAAAAGACTACATCACTTGGGCTTCCTTGCCCATTTTCAGATTTTGCTTTTTTAATTTCTATTTTGTTATTATTGTAATAATGTTTATAATTCATTTTCACACACTTTCACATTGAGGCTCTAGAGAAAAATCAGCAATGGCTTGTGTATGATCAGCAGCGAGAGGTCTACGTAAAAGGACTTCTAGCAAAAATCCATGAGTTGCAACAGAAATCGGAAACAGCTGCTCATTCACTCCCACAGCAGACAAAAAAGAATGAATCAGAAGGTACTGGTATAAACATGGTCTTTTGGGATAGTTCTGCCTGACATTTTTCCAAAAGGAGAGATTCCTCAATTTTAGACTTTATAGGTGTGTTAGAAAGTAAAATAAGCTTCCTGGTCAGGTAGCTCAGTTGGTAAGAGCATTGCCTTCACATACCAAGGTTGTAGGTTTGATCCCCCGTCAGGGCACGTACAAGAATCAACCAATGAATGCATAAATAAGAGGGGCAACAAATTTCTCTCTCTCCCCCTCCCTCCCTTCCTCTTTCTAAAATCAAGACATTTTTTAAAAATTTTTTTAAAAGAAAGGAAAATAAGAGCAAGTCTCACTAAAATGGAATTCTGAAGAAATACCATTTTGGCCAGTCTGTTTCATTTCCCATTTTTTTTCTGACAAAAGAAGGCAAAAGGCACCAGGATAAAGGGATCTCCAGCAGCTCTGAAGGCGCATTACATTTTCTCCACTGTGCGTGTCCTCCCCTCCTTCAAAGTGCTTCTCCAACTTTACTGCCCCCAGAGCTGCCTTGTCACCAATTACCGCATCAGTCCCAGGAGAAAGAATACATTTTATAGGTGACACTTCAATCATTTGAATCTCACCACAGAATTGAGATGAAGTTTCTTGTTAATGATGCTGGGTTTTTTTTGCCAAGTGCTTTGCAGTTCCCTAACATTGCTCTCAGCTGAGTTTCACAAGAACCCTAGGAGATGGGGCAGAGAGTCATTACTCACCTTGCAGGTGGTGATCTAGGAACAGAAGAGAAACCCGATGCAAATCACTCACTAAATGCCTGAGTGCCCTAACAGGAAGGAAGCCTTGAATTACACAGCCAGAAGGCTAAAGAAAGGCGAGCAAGGCTCTTGAGTGTTTAAAATGAAGCTAGTGTCAGAAAGAAACTATAAAAAGAATGTGTCTGGAGATGATTCAAAGCTGTTTATCCCTAAGGGGACAAAGTTACTACTGCAATGCCTTTACAAGGTTACTAAACATGAAAGTAGGATTTTAGTTATGGGCTAAGTCTAATTTTTTTGTTGGTGACATAGGGGTGTGTGTGTGTGTGTGTGTGTGTGTGTGTGATCAAAGTAATAATCATTTGCTAAAATATTTAATAGTACAGAAGGGTCTTGCTCCACCTTTCCCATCTCATCCTGGTCTCTGTTTCCTCCTATCAGGGCAGGAATTTCTGTTACAACAGGTCTGGGATGACATTTCTGTTTTTTTTAATGTTGGTAATGATTTCACCTATCAGTAATGAGCTAATATTTCTGTTTGTTGATTTATCTTCTTTAGACATTTGTGACTCTCCCTTTCCATAGAATAGTTATGTTACTGTTTTTAGTCCTTTTAGTTACTAGTGTTATAATTTCAAACAATGTACCTGGCCTTGTGTTTTTGTCCCATCAAATATCAATCCTACCTCTTGATCCTTCATTTTGTAAGGTGAGGCAATAATGTGACCTTGTTTATAGAGCTGGGTTTATCTTTATCTTTTCAGGAATATTACATATTTCATAAAGTGAATCTTGCCCTGCTGTGTTTGTCACAGGCTATCTTCAAGAAGAAAAGCAAAAACATTACCACTACCTCTTGGCAAGTGCAAAAAAAGATCTTGAGGTTGAACGACAAACTATAACTCAGCTGAATTTTGAACTTAGTGAATTTCAAAGAAAATATGAAGAAACCCAGAAAGAAATTCAAGATTTAAATAAATTGTTGTGTTCACAACGAAAGGCAAATATACAACATCTGGAAGATGACAGGCATAAAACAGAGAAAATACAAAGGCTCCAGGATGAGAATGATACTGCCAGGAGAAGACTCGAAGCAGAGAAGACCAGGTCTGAAGAGCTCTTATCTCAGGTGAGCCCAACCAATAAGGTTTTCCATGATTCATAATTCAGAGTTTTCATTGTACTTACTAAGTGTCAGGGACTACTTTAACCACTTGGGAAGCAGCAAGGAACAAAACAATCCCAGCCCCTTTGCAGGTGTTCATATTTAGAATGGAAATAAGTAACACCAGATAATCTGACAAAGAGGAACTGGGGCCAGGGAAGGCCTCACAGGGGAGATGGTATTTGGACAAAGGCCTGATGACAAGAAGGGAACGGCATGGTGAGTGGCTCTGCAGCCAGAGGAGCTCACATACACATTAAAGGCCCTGAGAGAGGAGGTAAGTATATGTGAGAAGCCCAAAGATTTACAGAGAGGAATCAAGGCTGACTCCTAGGCCTTGACCGTGGCACTGTGCTTACGTGCCATTCATGTGGCCCCTTCTGTGTTCTCACACTCCCAGCTTTACGCCAGGATGTTGAAGCCCCTGAGTCTGGATTTGAGAACAGTATTTGGAGTCTATACCTGAGCTCTAGTCCAGGATGTGTGTGGCCTTAGGCAAATCTCCTAACTTCTCTGATCTGCAGGTTAATCATGTGTCAAATTAATTTCCTCTCACCTCACAGGGTTTTTGTGAGGGGCAACTGAGAGAATGTAGAAGAGCTTTGTAAACCAAAGGGACATGTTAGTGACTGCTACTGTTAGAACAGTGATTTTAAAAATCCTCAAAGTTGAGGGGGTGGGAAATAATCTAGAACATGTTCCCTCTTAGTCTTCACCACGCTCACTTCTGCCTACAGGTGTGAGCAGTGATATTTGTGAAAGATTATGCAAAAATGACTGAGAATTCTGCTCCAACTCTGTGGCCAAGGAGGCCAGGCCCTGCCAGCTATTATCCCTCTCAGAGATATTAGTAGATTAGGTGGCAGAACCTCTGGAACAGTGGGTGTGGCCACTGCAGAGTTTGTGCTGTTCCTCGGCTTTCCTTCTGTGCCTCCGGGAGCTTGCGCCCGGTGGCCCTGCTCAGATAGCCATCAACCCCCAGCTGCAGTGACTCAGACTAGCAGGTGGTGTTCTGGTTAGAGAAGTGAGACTCGTGAGTGCTCATGCCTCCAGGCCAAGCGACAGGCTGGATGTGACCACACTGTCTCTGTTTACACCCTGCAGGTCCAGGTTCTTTACACGTCTCTGATAAAGCAGCAAGAGGAACAAACAAGGGTAGCTCTGTTGGAACAACAGGTACTCGCTGGGGTTGCTTCTAAATCTGATATCACCTATTAGAAAATGGAATTTTCCCTCATGTTTACACTATTCTGTGAAGAGCCATTTGAAAGTTGTGAAAAATGTTTTTTTTTTTTTAAAAAGTACCTGTGCTCCCCTATATTCCTGTTACTGTTGTTAGGCTAAAACAGATTTGCTGAGCTGAAGTGGCAATTTTCTTGACAGGTAGATGTTCACCTTGGCAAATGTTATTCTTCCCCAAACAGCTTTTGTAGTTCCGACTGTAGCCTGACAGGGTCTCCTTAACCCGGCTGCCTCATCACTTCAAGCAGAACTCAAAGAGACACCATTTAGTCCAAGAATAGAGACCAGAGATCTTCAGTACATTCCAGACCTGGGAGCGGCCATCTCTTTCCCTTCTCTCCCTTCCAAATCAAAAGAAGTGGTGGGGGAGATATCGATACCTCAGACATTGGCTTTTTGCTCCTTGGATCAACCAAGTCCTCAACCATAAACTTTTGTATTTTAATTTTTTAATTGAATTTATTGGGGTGATATTAGTTCACAAAACCGTACAGGTTTCAAGTGTACAACGCAATAAAACATCACCTGCACACTGCATTGTGCACTCACCACCTAGAGTCAAGCCCCGCTCTGCCCCCGTGTGTCCCTCCTTTACCTCTTCCACCTCCCCCCACCCTCCCTTCCCAGCCAGCGATGCCACCGTACTGTTGTCCGTGTCTGTGTGTCATGCACGTATATTTTTCCCTAATATCTTGCCCTTTTTTTACCCAGCCTCCTGAACCCTTTCCCCTCTGACAGCTATCAGTCTGTTCTATGTATCTACACTTCTCTTTATATTTTGTTTAATTATTCTGTTGGTAGGATCATATTTATCAGTATCTCACTGTGCTCAGTTGACTTCTTGCTCTGATAGTACAACAAATGTTTGCTTCTTGTGCTAATTTAAAAAATGCAAGTATCCAGTCACGAAAACTGGACAGTTTATACCAGCTGTAACTATCTTGTCCTGGGCATTTCTCCAGATTCAGGCATGTACTTTAGACTTCGAAAATGAAAAACTTGACCGTCAAAATATGCAGCATCAATTGCATGTAATTCTTACGGAGCTTCAAAAAGCAAGAAATCAAATAACACAGTTGGAATCCTTGGTGAGTCTAGAATGGTTAAAGGTTAAACTTAAAGTTTATTTTCTTCTTTTTCTTTCTGCCTTCTTTCCATTTATGTATCCTCCCAGTTCCTGCACTGGGAGGACATCGCTTAAAGAACAGCTGTTCCTCAATCAGCAGGCAGAGCCCCTGCCCCATTTGAAGCAGCTGCCCTTTGAGCGTCAGCTCAGAGCACAGGAAGGGGACATTATGTAGCTCTTGGTAACCATTACATTACCCATGCCTAGGGTCGTCCCCCACCCACCCTGGGCTGGGACTGGAGAGGCACACAGAAATGCCTGGCCTGAGGGAGGGAGTGGGGCAAGGGCGGGAATTACACTGTTCTATTTAAAAAGGAAGAAAGAAAGAAATGCTGTTTTTAGGGGTAGTGGACTATTACTGTTAATACATTGTTTTAAACATATTGAGTTAAGCATATTTTGTGGGTTACCCAGAACACATAATCATTTTTTTTGGAACTCATAATCTTTTGTCTTCACTTTTTTTTACCAAATTAATTGTGGGTGACGTTGGTCAATAAAATTCTATAGGTTTCAGGTATACAATTCTATAATACATCATCTATATTTATTGTATTGTGTGTTCACCACTCCAAGTCAATTCCTCCATCACCTGTCTCCCCCCTCCACGTTCTTCCACACCCCACCCCCACTTCTGATAATCATCATGCTGTTGTCTTGGAACATGTAGTCTTTAAAAACACAAACCTTTTATATAACATTGGTTCTCTGGGGAAATGGTTTTAGACTTGCCTGTTTTCATGTTGCTTTGGACCAGACTTGTTGGGGCCTCGGGGTGTGTGTGTGTGTGTGTGTGTGTGTGTGTGTGTGTGTGTGTCCTGTAGCACATATTTTACATATCATCCTGGTGCTGCAGAGTGTTTGCAGGTGATGAAATGTTACAAATAGAATTACTCAGTTTTCAGAAAAGAAAAAAGCAATTGTTTTTTAAAAAATGATTTGTGACTTCTTTATATCTATAAAGAAAATATATTTTTGGCTCTATCCTTTAGTGTGTTACTGATTTTGACCATTTATAATATTTGAAATTGAAATTTATCATTCATTTATGTTAATGACTGTTTTTCAAAGTGTAGGAAGCCGGAGGGCATACAAAAGAATCCATCATTTTCCTGTACTTTCTTCCTGTTCCTACTGTCTGTCATCTTCACAGGATGTTGTAAAATACTCATTTTTAAGCTTTATTCTAAGTTCCTCAGAAAACATGAAAAAGGAAAGTCTCACAGGTATTATTACACAATTAGTCATTTCTGTTTAACTTGTTTGATCTGCTAAAATTCTGTGCTGCTCTTAATCCCATGTAGTTCTTTACTGCTGAAGTGCTCCTCTACTCAAACTAACAAATTCTACCCGCCTTGCACACAGGCCGGCCTTTACATTTGGCTCTAAGCATTTTAATAAAACCTACTCGTTTCAACACCCGACCCCAGTTCTTCCTGGGTAATCTGGGCAATTTATAAGTACATCATATGTTAGCACCATAATGCCCACAAGCAGAGATTCAAAAGAAAATCTGTCTGCAGAGCTGAAGCGGCTGGGCTGTCTATGGAGCAGGTACAACTTACATATAAATGGCGTTCATATGACATTTATTTTTCAGAAGCCGCTTCCTGAATTTGCCTTCGCAGAGCCATTAGTCACTTTCCAAGGGGAGACTGGAAACAAAGTAAAAGCTGCCTCACCAAAAAGCCCCACAACTGCACTGAACGAAAGCCTGGTGGAGTGTCCCAAGTGCAGTGCCCAGTATCCAGCCACTGAACATCGGGACCTCCTTGTCCATGTTGAATACTGTTCGGAATAGCAACACAATTGTTCTTTATTTTTGCCAAAAGATTCAATACTGTACCTTACATCAGTAAATGAACATTTTGAATTCCTTATTTTACCTCTTATATAAAAAACTGCCTATCTACCTTGGAGACTCTGATGTAGGAGTTTATCACTGTATTTTCTGGGCTGCTTTGCATTTTCTTTGGCAGGGAATACCTCGCTGAGATGGTTCCCATTCAGGCTTCAGCGTGTGCTGAGACAACTGACATGTTGCACTGTTAAAGTATTTGATGGAGGAAAGACAGTTCAGGTTATTGTTTGTGAATTAAATCTACACACAGGCAAGCAAATATTTTGTGTTGTGGGTCTTTAAAAATCAAAGGTAATTAACCAAGTATCTTACTGTATGAGCACTTTTTATCTAAGCACTCGATATACATAAATAAATGTACCTTCAATTGAGTCCATTGTTAACAGATGGTGATAGTTTCATTTTTTCCTTGTTATTATAGAGAGGTTACGAGACAAGTTGGGAATTTTCTTCATCTTAATTGCTGCTTACTGTTGAAACTGTAAACCTAGCAATGTTCTAAGCACAAAGTAGACCCTGCTGCAGGAATACTCCCAATAGCCACACACACAATGTTTTCTGTCATGTTAACTGGCTATCACTTTAAGTTGAATTTCAGTAGCACGATGTATTGGTCAATTAAAATTCTTAAAATCTAGCGCTCTCATTTTAATTTGCAGGTATTTTATTTACTATTTACTTATTTTTGGCACTCTTAAAGCTGGGCAATGTTATGAGCAGATATTTGCTTATCTGAATATATATTTTTATACATGTGTGTGCAAACCAAAATCATTTTTATTTCTTCAGGTTTTCTAAAATGCTTAGCATTAGGCTACTGTTAGTAATATAAAGGAGGAAAAAATAAAATTATTTAATTTTAATATGTCTAGCATCTGTGTATATAAATGGGTATTCTAAGAGTTCTACCCAGAGAGAAGTGCCAGAGTGTTACAGATTAACAGACAGTGGAAAATAAGGCAGTTAAGGATACACTGAAATCAAAAACTACATGAAGCTCAGAAAAGTTAGGCAAAATATCCACAATCTTTTTTTTTTTTTAAAGACATTCTTGGGTTTCAAACTCCAAGTCAACTTCAACGCCCATGTTCTCTCCAGCATGCCAGAAGCCCTTATGAATTCTCCACACACAGTATGCTGAATTAAGTGATATCAAACTGGAGTTGTGGGATGTTTTTTGCGTTGGAAAGAAAAATAGCAGAACACACTACCTGGTCTCCTACATCCCTCTGGTCTGAGAAGTTCTGCTTTTTCAAATCCTTCCACCTATCCCATGGATCTTTGCTATGCCAGTTCTCTGTCATCTTTAATTTCAACTCCAAACACTTATTAAATGCTAACTATGTGCAAGGCTCTGGCCTAGGTATTAGTAACATAGTGATAATAAAATGCAGTCTAGTAGAAAGGGAACAATATCTAAACAGGTAAGTATAATACATTGTAGAAAGTGCTAATAAGGAAGTTATATGTAGGGTAGAGGAGCTTATTCGTTTAAACATTGCCTTATTCTAATATAGGTTGACAGTCTGACTCTAAAGATACAAATCTTATACTAAGATAAAAGTAAAAAGAAGTAGGGAAGAGCAATAGGAGAACAAGATTAAGAAGTAAAATGGAGCCACTCATAAGGATAGCTCCAAGGCAGGCCATGGAGTGCTTCTGACTGGTGAGCCCTGAATTTGGTGCTGCGCTTTGTAGATGTTTGCACAGAAACAATTCTGGATACCATTCACATGACTTAGAAATACAGCTGATCTTCAAGAGAAATGCGACTATAATGTTCCTGGTACTGAGACCTTAAAGATTCCTCCAATGTGCTTTCACAGAGAAGCCATGTAATGTAAAGGTCCATAGACTCAACAACAATCTGATAAACAGCAGTGAGTTCCACTCTGGTTTCTTAATGTTACACATACGCGAAAAATTTGTATAGAATCATGTCCATAATCCTCAAATGCAGGCAATTCCATACTCCCAATACATAGCTCTCTGCTGTTATCCCAGAGCAAATTTTAGAGCTAGGAGCCAACTCAAAAGCCTCTGGCAGCCAGCCCACTGGACTGTGGAGACAGGAAAATGCACGCCTTCACCCAAAGGGGGCGCAGCTGCTCAGCTCCAGCCAATACCCTATGCAGATGGGTCCAGTATGGCTGATCTTTCAGATGTTCCAAGACAAACCTAGAAGTTTTAAATATGACATCTCCCAACTTATAAATGTTGGGGAAAATTACTACTGTATGAGTCAAACACTTTTCCAGTTTTTAACCTCTGCAGGGGTGTCTAAAACAGCCTGCAGGCCGCATGCAGTCCAGGATGGAGGTGAATGTGGCCCAACACAAAATCGTAAATGTACTTAAAACATTATGAGACTTTTTGTTTGTTTGTTTGTTTCTGTTAGTGTCTGTGCACCTAATGTGTGCCCAAGACAAGTCTTTTTCTTGGTCCAAAGATGCCAAAATATTGGACACCCTTAGAGAGCATCTGAATGGGGCAAAAGGAATGGCTAGTTCAGCCTGAGATGGCAGAAAGCTGTGGCAGGCTCAGTCTTGCCTTCACTCTTAGGACTGAGGTCTTCTCAAATCCGGTCAATCAAACACACCTGTCTGAGGGACACAGCATGAGTATGACCCTCCTGAATGTCCCATCCACCTGACATCAGCATTCTTGGCTACACTTCCCAAAAGATCTGGCTGGCTGCTAGCACTTCCTCACTACCCTCCACTCCCCAAATCCAACAAGTGAGGGATTGTCACACCTGGAAAGGAACTAGGAGGTCATCTACCCTATCATCTCTGGTCCAGGAAGTCTGCCTCACCTTTGGGGTGTGTTGAAAATGTTGATTCCTTGGCCTCCCCCAGACCTCCTAAACCAGAACGTCAGGGTAGGGAACATGGAATATGCATTATTACGCTTTCCAGGGCATTCCGGTGTTTTACTGAAGAATGAGACCCGCAGAGATAGTCCAACCCTGACTTCCTGATGAAACAGAGTCCCGGAGAGGGGAGTGTCTTATTCAAGGTCACATAATGGGTTGGCAAGAGAGTAAGGGAGGTGCAGGCTCCCAGAGGCAGTGGTTGGGACAGCCCCTGCACTTTGGCTTGTGCACCATGATTCCAGCAAAAGTATTCCTTCCAAGACCCCCAGTGGTCTAAGGTAGATCCCCAGTGGCTTGTTGGCCTGGTTCTCTTATTTTTCCTTATCTTCTGTGATGAACTCTCAGCTTGGAATCTAATGATATTCTGGCTTTAGATGGTCAAGTGGGAAATATTAGTAAGACATCCAAGGGGCAAATGTAGTAGTGGCACCCAAACAAGGGTGAAAGGTCAAGATCAAGCTAGGGGTTTGCATAGAATCTGGAGAAATGACAAAGAAAGGAGCAGAGAAAATTGAGCCTGGGAAGCATCTCATGGTCCAGAAGTAGGTAGGAGCACTCAAACAGAATCAAATCAAAATTGTGTCTGCAAACGAAGCAACGAAAGCAGAGAAAAAAGGAATGCCATGCACCTAAGAGAATGAGTTTGCATCTGATAATAACCTTCACCTTCTTGCCTACCAGACTCGCTGTACTGATTTAACCCCAGGACCAAGCACAACTTCTACCAAAATGTTTTAACAGGCATTACAGGTAACTCTCCTGAAGAAATCTCACCCATTGCAGGGAACTGATCACAGGGTACTGCAAGTACCAAGCACTGATCGCATTACTTGATTCAGTACACATGTAGCTCATCTGTGACAGGCAAGGTGCCATGCAAGGCACTAGAGGTGGACAGGAGAGTACAGTGAGCCCTTCTTTAGCAGAGACAAGGGAAGGT
The DNA here is from genome assembly GCA_004027475.1 of Anoura caudifer. Taxonomy (NCBI): domain Eukaryota; kingdom Metazoa; phylum Chordata; class Mammalia; order Chiroptera; family Phyllostomidae; genus Anoura; species Anoura caudifer. Next base: position 100,952 of record PVKU01002949.1, read on the forward strand.
GGACACCGGTGCTGATCAATGACAGCACAGTGACATAAATGTCCCATTAGAAGGCATCCCTCAGTCAAGAGAGGAGAGGCTTTCCAAAGGAGGTGAGGACTGAGTGAGGTTTAAGAAAGCAAATGATATTCGAGTTTTAATAGTGTTTGTTCCTGGCCTTATGTTGAAAGTGAGTCACTACAGAAAAACATGACCTGAGTAATGCTGGTCACTTTCTGATGACAAAGCATGATGATGGTATAGAGGAAGGGCGGGAGTGAGGATCAGATTGTGAAAGGCGTTCCTTCATACCCCATTAATGATGTTGAGAGTCATGTAGCTACAACGATACAGAAAGCAAACTGTTTTGAATGCAAAAACATCAGAGGAGATAATAAACTAAGGTTTTAATGAAGAAGAAAATGACTTAGAAAAACAGGAGTTTTGCTGCTCAATTCATAGATTTTGCAGAATGGAACCCATGCCACCTTGCACAGGTTTGAAGGTATGCATTTCCACTCAATTTTTATAAAGTAGAGGTAAGGGGGTGGGGGCAATAGTAGAGGATTAAGAGATATCTTCCAGAAAATATTATTTTCATGATAAATTTAACAATCTCTCATATTTGTTCATGTTGTATAAATTATTCCCTTCTCATGAACTTTTTGGAAATGACTGTTCATTGGTGATCAAAAAGGAAGCATGTCAAAATGTAAATTTTATTTTGCTTTGCTTCTTTGGCAAATTCAGGGGACCATGTTACTATGGAAACAGCCCTGGAATGGGAACCACCTGACCCTAGTTGAAATTCTACTTCTGACTTTGAGCAAGTCACCAACCTCCCTAAGCCTCAGCTTCCTCCACTCTAAAAATAGACATGTTAATGCCTTCCCCAGCTATCTTCCCAGGATGTCATGAAAATAAAAATCCAATTTACTTAGGAGCTCCTACATATTAAGTATTTTTAGTATACCAACCAATATGCTAAATACTTCATAAGTATCATGTCATTTTGCCCACACAGTAACACTATATGAGAGTTTCTATAATTGCTCCATTATACAGATGAAGAAGCTATGGTTTAGAAAGCTTAAGCCATTTGTCCAAGGTCACATAGCAAAGAGAATGGCAGAGCTAGTATTGGAACTTGAGTGTGTCTGCCTCTGGAGACTGAGCTATTGGCCCCTACTTTATCCTCTTCTATCATAAAGCCAGAAGATATACGTGAAAGCACATTGAAGATGGGAAATACTGTCCCATATTTTTATTTTTCAGCAATGTTTCAGCGTGGATGGGGATGAAGAGAAGATGAGAGTGACACTACTTACTTCCAAGAACCTCCAATCATTTTACTCATCCATTAGAAAGAACCACACTCCTCATCCTCATTTGCAACTAGTGACAGCACAGATGAGTTCAGAAACAAGTAACAAAAAAGGCTGACACTATAGAGTCATTCATTGCTTGTTTACACAAAAGTCAGGAATCGATAATCCCTATTTAGGTAACCAGTTGCACAATGTTTAGGGTTGGGCTGTCATCTCAGTAATTCTCTCGGTCCCCTACTGATGATCACATAAAGTCTGCGGCAGTTTCAAACATCACAAGCTAATGAGTCTTTTTTCCCAAAACCAAGCAGCACACAGCTAGCCAGGGTAATGAATGAACACTCCTTAATGCCTTTCTTCTTTTACCCAGTAAAAGGAAGGAAGTTTACTGGAAATGGAAACATCCATCCCAAAACTCCACAGTGCGCTTCCCTCATATCTCATGGACCAGAACTGGATGGGCCGAGTCAGGTTCCAGTAACAAATAAACCCTGAAATCATCATGGCTTAAAACAATAGAGGGTTTGTTGTTGTTGTTGTTGTTTTCAATCTTGCTCACCTCCCAGTTTTTACAAGCTGGCGGACCTCCTTTATCTCAGAGCTACACTCCCAGGAGCACAAGGCCTCCCAGGTCTCTGCAGTGATGATGAAGACCATAGCAGGAGCTCTTCACCTCGGCGGGCCGGAAGTGACGCACTCTCCTCACATTCCTATTGGTCAGAACGTGGTCCCGTGGTCCCACTTCCGGCAAGATGGCTGGGAAGGACAATCTGCGCAGCAGAAGACACAGGGTGCAGAATCCTTGCTTAGCGTTGTGTCCCGCACACATAGCCACCCCTGGATGTCAGATAAGAAGGGAATGAGGAATGGCTGTGGGAGAAGAGTCTGCCCCTGCATCTCAAGTCCGCCTGCTCTTTTCCAAGCCAGGACGATTGCTTAAAGATGAGGCAGGAATGTCCTCTGGGCTTCCATGATTCTAATGCCTCCCTCGCCCACAGCCCTTTTCTTTTGGTTTTATGATCATCTTTCACTTGCCTATCACTTCCCATCCTCCCCACCCCTAACAGACTGTAAGCTTCTTAAGGTCAAAGGTCTCTCTTTCCCTCCTCTGATGCCTAGACTGGGGTCCGGCATGTAAAAGGTTCTCATGTAAAAGGTACATGTTTTTGGAGCAAGTGAAGGCCTTTTAGAAACAATGATTTCAACCACTTGACTGTCTTTAAAAAATACCTGGCTCTTATCTTTAGAATTACCAGTAGAATCATTGAGGAACAAATAGTATGATTCAATCTTTAAACAAGCATGGGTGCAAAAAAGACTACACAGCAGACTTCAAGAATGTGGCCATAAAGCAAGTAAACATTTGATCAGTGACATCAACATGCAAAACATTTCGTTAAGGAAACGGACTTCTGGGAACCCACTTAGAATACCTTCAGTCTGGCTTTAGGACTTTAACCAAAACTACATCTCCAAGACTGGAAGTGTTCAGAGTCCCTTGCAGGCCCAGAGAAGGTGTCACAGTGATGGTGGCTGAGGCAGGGGGTGAAAAATAAAGGCTAGTTTGATACACACTCTTTAACAAATTCAATTAAGGAAGCCAAATACTTGAGGCGCTTTATCAGCAGGGATTATCACCATTATAGCTGGATTGTATTGAGGACCATACAACAGGTACTGTGCTAAGGACTTTGCTTGCATTATTTAATTTGATCCTTGCAATAGTCTCATGAGGCAGTTACTATTATGCATCATTTTACCGATAGGCATAGGAAAGCTCAGAGTTTAATACTTACCCAAGATCATATAGTTGTAAAGAGAACCAAGTCATCTTGTTTCAAAGACAACTTTCAACTATTAAGATTTAAACTTGCTCTAGATTCAGGGTAATGAAAGAAAATTTGGCAGGTGTTTTTGCTCATCCATTACTGTGTAACAACACAGCCCCAAACCCAGTGTCTTAAAATGAAACATTTATTACTACCTTTTATGGTCTCCTGATTGACAGAGCTGGCTGGGTGGTTCTCCCTTGGAGTCTCTTGTATAGTTTCAGTTTCTGTGGCCTAGCTTCAGAAGTCACACTGTGCCACTTCCACTGCATTCCACTACTTAAAAATAGAGAAAAGGATCAGCCTAGATGCAAGGCGAGAATACTACACACAAGGAAATGAATACTAGGAAGCACCTTTTACTGGGACCATCCAGGAGACTGCCTAAATGAGCAAATGAGAAGCCTCCCTATCATGTGTGTGAGGGCTTCCCTCTTAGAAAGAAACTTCACATCTGCTTCTTGTTTGGTTCTTTGTAGCCTGTCAGGTGGGCAGTCCAGGGTCAGGACTAAATCTCTGTTTTATTGACATGGACACTGCTACTCAGTGAAATTAAGTGACTTAACAACAGTCACACAGCTTCTAAATGTGGGAGTGAGGTGTGAAAGTTGGCCTTCTTGCTCCCCAGCCTGCAAGCTTTATGGATTTTCCCAAGCAGTCATGGCTTAGAACTCCTTGGCACTTCGAAGCAGGAAAGAAGAGACAGAGAGTTCATCAGCACAAAGTAATCAAGGGAAAACAATCATGGATCTAAGTTTAAAAAGAAAAAGGATATCAAAGTTGTAAGAATTTTAAAGCAAGATAATACCTACTATAAAGCTAACACAGGGGTAGACACATATCTACTGCTCGTGGGAATGTAATTTGGTGCAGACTTTCTGGATATGCAATAAATACCAAAAGCTTAAGAGTTATATAAAATCTTTTACCCAGAAATTTTATATCCAGAAAACCTTAACAATGTAAGACCATTCTGCCATTAAATAGATGTAGAAAAAATATTTAATAGCATGTAAAACATTTGCAACATTATCTATAGGGAAAAGCAGGTTTTAAAGAGTATTATAATACCCCATTTTTATTTTTAAAACCTTGTATGCTCATGCACACAGGAAAAAAGAAAACAAAGAAATTATTTCAAAATATTAATAGTGGTTATTTAAGGATGGTTGGGATTACGGGTCTCTAAGAGGTATAATATTTTATTTTATCTTTTCTTTATATTTTAGAATTGCTTATAGCATGCATTACTTTTGTAATGAGTTTTTATTTTTAAAAAGACTTCATTTATTATTTTTAGAGAAAGAGAGGAAGGGAGGGAGAAAAAGAGGGAGAAAGGGGAGGTGATGCGGTTGGCAGGACTGAAATGGGTGGTTTTGCAATGCAATTTGGAGAGAGGGAAAGCAAACTAGGAGAAAGGTGGCCAGGCCTTCTAACCTCGTTCCTGCATTGGTTGTAGGAAGAAAGGACGCCGTGCCCGCAGTCAGAAAGTGCTTGGTTAAGACTGCTTGTTTTTCCAGGGGGTTGGGACTCTGATGAAGCCAGGCCAAAAGGCTCTGAGGTTAAGGTAAACCTAGCACAGGAGGAACAAAATTCACAAACAAACCCACTCTGCTGGATTAAACAGAAAAGGACATCATGTAACCCACAGGGTCACCGAGGGAAGGCTCAGAGTAATCGGTCCTGGAAACTTCCCAGTCCAGAACAGTGTAGTCACTGTGGGGGCTGCTCCAGGGAGTGCCCATGGTCACTACCCAGGGCACAGATGCTGTGTTCAACTCACACTGTTGTCGTTGGCCCCTGGATGCCAGAAACCCACAACTATGCCCTAAACCTTTATCCCAAAATGGATTCTGTGCAGCCCCAGCTTTCCTCGTGTCCTCTCCTGGAGGCCAAATCTGTCATGGGTGTCTAATGGGCTAAACTTGGGGTACTGCGGTTGTTGCCAAGGGGCTGGGAAAGCCAGTATTAATCCTTTGACCTTGTGGAGGCAAGACCCATAATACTGGAAATTTTCCAGTCACGCAATGGGGTTCAGAAGGACAGCTATCAAGTGAGAATACATCTCCCAGCAGCATTTCTATGAGGTGTATAGGCTTATGAATAGACATTTGATCCATGTCTCAAGGTCCCATTTTCAGGGTGTTTTCATCCTTAAAAATCCAAAGAACCATCACACAAGCTCCCACCAGCAACAGGAATCCAGCCTCTTCATTTGGGGGTCACTCGGCCCCTCTGAGTTCAGACCACAGCTGTAAGTCCCATCTGGTCATGCCTGCTTTGTGGAGCTCTGCTCCTTCAGGCTGTCATTGCACCCCAGACATGGACCCAGGTCTCTTCCCTCCCCTCCCTCTGGAAATGAAGAGCTGACACATTTCTCAGAGACATAGCAGGCCCACGGGGAAGACACTGTCCCTGAATGCAACAGAGCATTTGACATTGATTTGTCACATCCTTTCCTCTCAAGACTCAACTCTGGTTTTTTCCTTGGCATAAACAAAGGCCTATTAAAGTGGCCCTAAAGGTGAATGCAGCCATCAAACTTAGGATCCAGGGACAGAGGTAATGTTTTCAAAGCACTGAATTTTAGTTTTTCACCAGATGAAACCTTATTTGTAGTGGGGGGGAGGGGGGTAATAAACTGCTCTAATGCACTGCTTCTTTAAAAAAGCCCAAAGAGCAAATTAAAGGTGATGCCCCAAAGTAGTCTCTGCCTCCAGTGCCTGTCAGGAGCCCTACAAGCCAGCACCAGTGGAGGTCAGCCAATGGATATAGAGTGATTGATTCTCTTCTTCCTCGGTTTACCCATGTCTACCCTTTCCCTTCCAGTGATTTCCACGCACTGCCTGTGTTTGTATTTTCCCCCCACTCTAATTCATTTCTGTGTGTCTTTCAGTGCTTATCTGTTGAACAACTGATTAGCATTCTGCTTGGGTCCCCAGGACAGCCAGCTACCATCCTTACCCATCTCCTGTGACATTTTGTCCAAGACCTTAATGGACCAGTTTGTCGATATGTTTTGTGAGTTTCACTTTAGTACAAGAACAATGTATCATTTACTACAGAGTCCTCAACAACTTGCAGAGTGCTTATCAGTATTTTTGAATGAAAAGAAGGAAAGATGGGACTTCTGAGCAAGATGGAGGCGTAGGTGGACACACTGTGCCTCCTTGCATAACCAAAATTAAGAACAACAAAGATTTAGAAACAAGAAAACAACCAGCACTGATAGAAAATTGTACTGTATGGAAGTCCATTCATCCAGACTGGTAAGAGAGGCAGAGTCGCAGCAGGAAAAAGTGGAGGTTGGCAGACCCCAGGCGCACAGGTGGTGGCTAGTGGACCCCGGGCATGGGGTGGCAATGGACATACCCAATGAGGCTGCACAAGGCGGCTGGCTGACCAGGTAGTCCCACATTCGCACGTAGATAGTCCAGGCAAAGGGGAAGTGGTGGAAGGGACTGGAATATGAGAGAGAGCAGAGCAAGCGCCATTGTTCCCTCTTGGACGCCCCCCCCCCCCACATACAGCGTCACTCAGCAACTGGGCTGCCCCACTCTGGGGAACACCTAAGGCTCCACCCCTCACTACATAACAGGCACAACCAGACCAAGAAAAAAAAACACCCAAAACAAAAATAGCTCAAATGGGAGAACAGATCAAAGCCCCAGAGCCAATTCATCTAAGTGAGGAAGACATAGCCAACCTATCAGATGCACAGTTCAAAGCACTGGTGATCAGGATGCTCACAGAATTGGTTGATTTTGGTCACAAATTAGATGAACAAATGAAGGCTACAATAAGTGAAATGAAGGAAAACACACAGGGAACCAATAGTGATGGGAGGAAAACTGGGACTCAAATCAATGGAGTGGACCAAAAGGAAGAAACAAACAAACAAACAAACAGAAAAGAATGAAGAAATAAGAATTCAAAAAAAAATGAGGAGAGGTTAAGGAACCTCCAGGACATCTTTAAACATCCCAACATCCAAATTATAGGGGTAGCAGAAGGGGAAGAAGAAGAGCAACAAGTGGAAAACTTATTTGAACTAATAATAAAGGAGAACTTCCCCAATCTGGCAAAGGAAATAGACTTCCAGGAAGTCCAGGAAGCTCAGAGAGTCCCAAAGAAGTTGGACCCAAGGAGGAACACACCAAGGCACATCATAATTACATTACCCAAGATTAAAATGAAGGAGAGAATTCTAGAAGCAGCAAGGGATAAAGGCAGAGTCACCTACAAAGGTGTTCCCATCAGACTGTCAGCTGATTTCTCAAAAGAGACCCTACAGGCAAGAAGGGGCTGGAAAGAAGTATTCCAAGTCATGAAAGTCAAGGACCTACATCCAAGATTGCTCTATTCAGCAAAGTTGTCATTTAGAATGGAAGGGAAGATAAAGTGCTTCTCAGATAAGGTCAAGTTAAAGGAGTTCATCATCACCAAGCCCTTATTATATGAAATGTTAAAGGGACTTACCTAAGAAAAAGAAGATAAAAAATATGACAGTAAAAAGACAGCAAACTCACAGATATTAACAGCCACACCTAAAACAAAAGCAAACTAAGCCAACACCTAGAACAGGAACAGAAACACAGAAATGGAGATCACATGGAGGGTTAGCAACAGGGGAGTGGGAGGAGGAGAAGGGGGAAAAGGTACAGAGAATAAGTAGCATAGACGGTGGGTAGAAAATAGACAGGGGGAGGGCAAGAATAGTGTGGGAAATGTAGAAGCTAAAGAACTTATGACACATGGACATGAACTAAAGTGGGGGAATGTGGGTGGGAGGGGGAGTGCAGGGTGGAGGGGAATGATGGGGGAGAAATGGGACAACTGTAATAGCATAATCAATAAAATATATTTTAAAAAAAGAAGGAAAGATGCATGGATGGATGGACAGATGGATGGATACCTGAGCTTTGAGGGACAATGGTCATTGTAGCCAAATGCCACCAGGGGGCAGTGTGGAAGAGCTTGTAAAGGCCTCCCTATACTCTTCTACCAAACCTGGCTGGCAGGTTTTCTAGACCCTATTTTGTTCAACATTTTCCTTTGTGAGAGAAGGACTTGAGGCCCAAGGAAGTGAAGGCTGTGCATAGGGACAGCTCCTAAGCCAGGCTTCCATTACAGTACGCCTAAGAAGCCCAGGACACCCTGGGCTCTGAGGGCCCTGGCGCTGCCAAGCCTCTTTCATTATCACCTGAAGCCCTTCTTGGGAGGCTGCCCAGTGGCTGCTGGCTGGTGAACACATGTAGCACAAAGGAACTGGACCAATGAGCGCATCGTTCAGGGCCTAGTGTGTCCTCCCAGCCCTTCAACATGTTTCCAGCTTTGGTGATTTGGGTTCTCACTTGACTACCCCTTTCTCTGACAAGTCTCTTCTCTGTTTTGGGGACCTACATCATCTGGGAATTATGAGCAAGGTCATAATTCCCAGAAGAGGAAGGACCCCATTCTCAGAACACATCCTACACCAACGACTCTCAGAATTACTTCTCTTATGTGCTATTTCCTCCAGTCTGCTATTGAGTGTCCTCTATCTCTTTACGTGTGTGTGGGGGTGGGGGTGGGCTGGGGGAGTGATGGCTCTCTCCTCCCCTCCTGGCTGTTCACACATTTTTACAGCAGGTTCCCAAAGCACCGTGCCTCAGAGAGCTGAGAGATACATCTGTAAGACACATAAAACATCCAAGTTCTCTTTTCTTTCATTCATCTACATTTAATTACTCAATTATTTAAAAATTTTTAAGGGTCAGGATGGAAACAGTGACTCAATCTTGCATTTATTCAGTCCTTACTGTGTGCCGGCACTGTGCTAAGCCCTGACATTTGCTCTCTTGCCCGAGACTGTGAGAGTGGTATTATTAGTTCCATTTTCTAAAAGAGGAAACAGAGGTCTGGAGGAGCAATGTCCCTGGCCCATGGGAGCAGAGCCAGTAAGCTAAAGAACTGGAATCAAACCTTGGAGGCTGCCAGCCAAACGATAGGTCAATTTCTGCAGATGTGCATCGTTGGGCTTGTGGCTGCTCATGTCCAGGACTCGGCACCTCAGCAGGCAGCACAGAGCGGCTAAGCACACAGTCCCAAGTGCAACGGGATGGGCAGGAATGGCAGAGAACTCCAGGCCTGGGTTTCTGACCACTTATGTGCATTGTAGCTTTGCACATAAAACGAGTGGAATTCCGGAATATTTCACCAAGTTCAATTCTGCTACTGCACATCTAGACTCCTTGTGGGACTCAGCATCACCTCCAACAAAGCTGCAGCTCAGAGAAGAGCCTCTCCAATTCCACTGGGTTGAGCGTCTGCTGGATTAGGGCGTAACGAGCCATGTGAGCTGGGCCATTGCTCTTTGCCATGCCGAACCCTCGACTATGCTGCCTGTTCTGGGGAGCTGTCCTCAGGATGAGATAAGAGCATGAACATGACGGTGCTTTTAAATTCAGAGGTCTGTACTTGTACAAATCTGCGTGTCACTGTTGTTGCCAGGAGCTGGGCTGGCATGCTTAATTGAATTCTCCTGGAGGCCCAGGGCAGCAGTTCCCAGCCTTCTGGACTGCACAAGTCAGCATCGCTTTTTTCTACTATAAATCTGAATAAGTCACATAGGGCTGTCAACCTTTTTACATGGGATTTTTTTTTTAATGACTGCCACAACCACTCTGTCTTAAAAGAAAAAGAAGTTTAATAAAAAAGCAGGCAGGACATAATCTTGCAATTAAAAGTGGATGTATTTAGTCTCATAATAAACTATGTCATCTATATTTTCCCATTTCATTTTTGATAAGCGGAGACTAAAGCAAGGATTGGCCTCTCGGAACCATGGCTGGAGACTGTGTGTGGTTTGTAGGTGTGTCCTTCCTTTACAGCCAAGCCCGGGGCAGTAGGAACTGGGCTGAACTACATCATAGGGCAGTCATGTGCTCTGAGGAACTGAAGAGCTGAACAGACATGTAACATCCCAGAAATAAAAATATAATGTATATTACCGACTAGTGTGTGAACCATGACCCCTAATTTATAAAATACCCACACGCCTACAGACAGCCTCGGATGCACAGAAAAAACACCAAAAGGCTATACAGCAAAATCCCACAGGGCTATTTCTGATGGAAGAATAATGATTATGGTTTTTTTTCCCCTCTGACTTATTTCTTGCATTTTCCAAATCTTCCTGTTTTGTAATCAGAAACGCAGAACAAATAGAGTAGAGAAAAAGTGATGCAAGAGGAATCCTGTAACATGATGTGTAAGAGCTTTGCCAGTGGTCTCCTTGGGACACGCAGAACGTCAGAGAAGCCACATCTCAGCCAGAATAAGGCTCGTCTGGGCTTGTGCTGGTGTCACTCACCTCCTGCCTTCACGTTTCTGGTCCTGGGCCTGGCGTCTGGCAAGCGGGACATGCTCTGTTGGTGTGTATTGAGTGGACTGCTTTCTGTCCTCGGCTGACCAGTGTGACTCCTGGCCAAGAGGGGATCACAGAGAAAAGCTGCTGCTTATATTGAAAAGGACCACCCTATACTTATTTCCTTCCTAAGTTTAAAAATTTGTATTTGATTGTAGTGACTATATATGGTGCCAGGTGGGTACTTGAAATATCAAGGGACCGTTTTATAAAGGATATGATTGTTCAACCACTGTGCCATACACCTGAAACTAATACAATATAATATTTAGTGTAAACTATAACTGAAAAATAAAAATTTTTAAAAATTGTATTTGAAGGCTTTGATTGCATCTCTCCTTGGAAGAATGGCACAGAGTGATTGCCAAGATCCCTTTTATGAGTTTAAGCTCCTGTCTTAGAGGAAACCTAGCTGTCATTAAAATCAGACCATCTTTACAACAACAGGGCTTGGAGTGAGTGGGTCTCACATTGATCAGGCGCCTTGGTGACAGGCAAAAGGAGTTAACCTGGGCCAATTTAAGCAGGAAAGAAATGCATTGGAAAGACTCCAGATAACTCCCCATTTGGGTAGAAACTAGAGCACACTGATAAAACAGGCAAGACGCAAGAGCAGTCAAACTGAAGGGACCACTGCTGAGGACCCTGAGCCCCATCTCCTGCACAGCCCTCCATTTTCCTATGATCCTGATTGACAGGTTCACTTGTGGGTTAAATACATGGGCGCGGGAGCCAGATGGCATGGTTTCAGGTCTCACTCACTGGGACCTTAGGCTAAGTCCATGACATTTCTATACTGTCTCCACACCTGTAAAAATAAGGATAATAAATACCAACTTGCATTTGTTATCTTTTGCTGTGAAACAAATTACCCCAAATCTTTGTGGGTTAAAACAAAAAATATTTATTATCTCTCCATTTCTGTGGGTCAGGAGTGGCCTAGCTGGGTGATTCTGTCATGAGGTTTCTCAAGAGGTTCAGCCAGATGGAGGTTTGGTCTGCGCTTACCTGAAGGCTCAGTTGGGGCTGGAAGGTGTGCCCCAGGTGGCTCACTCATGTGGCCAGCAAGTTGGTGCAAGTAGTTGGCAGGAGCCCCAGTTTTTCCCTAAGTGGGCTTTTGGGGGTCCTGACAACATGATGGTTACCTCCTCTTGGAGCACGTGATACCAGAGGGAAAGCCAAACAGAAGCTATGTCCTGTGCATGACCTAGCTTGTGAAGTCACAGTACATCATTTCTGTTACATTCACTCATTAGAGGAAAATAAGTCCAGCCCTTAAGCAAGAAGACAAGACTTAGTCTCCACCTTCTGAAGGGAAGAGTGTCAAAAAGTCTGCAGATCTGTTTTACAGCCGCCACACTACTACACAGGACTGTTATGAAGATTAAATAAGTTAATACAAGCAAGTGCTTAAAACAGAGCCTGGAATACGGCCATGGCCAAGTTTGATTGCTGCCATTATCTGCCAACCCTCCTGCTCCTCCCTACTTCTTCTCCCCCAAGTTACCACAGAGGTGAGGGCTGATCCCTCCATAAATCACTGGTTCTTACCATGGCTTCAGGGAAGCAGGGGCTTGCTTAGGACTGGCCCCTCCTTCGTCTGCCTCAGGAAACCAGGTTTAGTCACACTGGGACTCCAGCCATGGTGGTCAGGCTTGGCCGCCAGCACGAGGGTGTCCGCCCTCACAGTTGCTACAAGGCTGACCCTTGCTCTCCTCTCTTCATCTCCTCAGACAACATGCTCAAAGCAGTGAGCTGAGGAAATTCCCCAGACAAGTGGTTGGCTTGGTGACACTCTCGTCCAGTCGGCGCCCCTGTGATAGGGTTATAAGGGTGGGCTTTGAGGGCAGAAACCACCTGAAAGGGCAAAAGAGTCAAGGAGAAGGGCAGCCCTCATTGCCAAAAGCTCACAACCCATGAGGCAGAGACACTGTGAATCAACGTGTAGGTAGCTCCCTGCAAATGATGCCCCACCCACCTGAGGGGCACACACGGGGCTGAAACCCAGCCAGGCCCTGATGCAGAGCCCAGAGCCTAGGCTGCATCCACCCTGAGGAAGGACTGTCCTTTCCTAACTGTCTGCTCAGGGCAGGCACCTTTTCTGATGCACATAAAGCATTATATATGTCGATTGTGGCAGGATGACCAGATCTCATTTGAAGATCCTTGCCCTGGGCCCTAGTATGTGAATACTTCACAACCAGGAGGCTGATCATTCATTACACTTGGGCTTAACCTTTCCAGTCCCCAGAGTCTCCTTGGATTTCTTTCTTCTGCCTGACAGCTATGCCATGGACAGCAGAGATGATGACAGGCCAGAGGCACACGGAAGCGCTTGCCCCTCTCCAGGTGCTCTCAGGCCTCTCCACTTTTGCAAGTGCTGGAACCCCACTCGGTGCCTTGTCTACCTGGGAGCCTCCTGGGCCTCCTTGAAGAAGCAGCACAAGGAGCTTCTAAGAGCACAAGCTGAACCCCCTTTACCCCACTGGCCTGGCCGAGGGGGTTACTTGGCTGTGAATGCTGAGGGCAACAGGGCCAGGGGTGTGGTGGGAACTGTCCTGGACAAGATGGTGGAGCAGAGGTGCAGAGGAAGGAAGGGAGACTTCCAATCTCTGCACAGGGATGAGCTCCCTTTGCATTCTGCTTTAGAATAGATCCTGATTTCACAAGGAGATACTTTAATCTCTGCAAGGACTTATGTCTCAAATCCAAGATAGATAGATAAATAAATGATAGATAGATGATAGAGGATAGATAGATAGGCAAATAGATGATAGAGGAGAAAAACTCACAAAGAGCTTTGAAGAGGAAGCAATGGGCCAGTAAGTATTTGCACACAAATTTACGAAAGTTTTGCAGAGGAAAAGTAAAACAACTAAACATAGAAAAAGTCCCCTCTTCCTGTTTGGTTAAAAATATAATATAAACAGTCACAAAATTTACACTCCCATGCAGACTTCCCTTTAGCTCAGAAACTAGACTCCATATTTACACTTGGTGGGTCCTTGTCTCCATTTCTACAATTTTATCTAAGAGTGAAGGGTATGATAAGAATAATAGTAACTAATGACCATGAGCAATAAATACAACTGTCACCAGGGCTCAGCCTGTGGTTTCCCACTGTCTTGCCTCCGAAGAACACCTGAGATCAGTTCACCCTGATGACTCAGCCCCAGGCCTGGTGGACTAAGGGGCTTTGGCAGCTGTGCATGCCTAGGGCCATAGCACACTCTGAGACTCACCGTGGGCTGGTGAAAGGGGTCAGAGAGTTTCTGGTGCAACCCCTATCAGGAACATGATAACATTTCTGGCTTTTGCCATTTGGTGGGTCTCCACAACAGAGAACAGCAATAAGAGGTATAGTCTGGTGAGGTCCCAGGAAGTCATAGCCTCTAGTACAGGATTTCTCAAGCTCAGCCTTCTAGGCATTTTGGGCTGAACAGTTCTTTGTTGGGGGGCTGTCCTATGCATCTGGGATGCTCAGCAGCGGCCCTGGCCTCTCCCCTACCCAGTGGATGCCAGTAGCAGCTCCCCAGTTGTGACAACCAAAAAATGTCTCCAGATATTACAAAATACCTTTGTGGTGTTTGTGTGTATGTGTGTTCATGTGCACATGCACTGCTCCGGTGGTTAAGAGCAGGGCCCTGGCATGTGACTGCCTAGACATCAATCCCAGTGCCCGTAATGTGTAGGAGCCCTGAATAAGCAAATAAACAGAAAGATAGTCTGACCATATAACTTACTTTCCAAACCAAGGCAATTGGAAAGTGAAAGAGGGTTCTAATAATCATTGTATAGCCTGAGACTGTCTCTGCAAATGAGTCTGTGTGGTCCACGCATGAGTCTGCATGGAGTCAAGCACTGAGCCGTACCCGTACGCACTAGATAACTATTGTGCCGCATGCTTTTGCATGCTGGAATTTCATTTAATCTCACCCCCCAAAAAAAACTTATGAGGTTGGTATTATTATTATACCCCCCTTTTTTTATCTGGGAATACTGAAGAACAAGAGGCTAAAGTGACTTGCCCAAGGCCACACCGTGAGCTGTACAGCTAAGATGCGTATCCCCGCAGGTGAGTTTCCAAGCCTGTGTTCCGTGCCCACGAGTGCTCAGTGCCCAGGGAAACTCTGCAGTACTCAGTATCCACGGGGCTCCACGTGAACTAGCTTGCTCTAGGTCACTCACGGTTTCAACATCGAACCCACTTACAAAAGCTGTGTTTTGGGGGTTTATTGTGATAAAAAGCAGACACATGAAAATCAACATGGAGCAGGAATTGCAGGTGGCAGTGCCCAACCTGATTCCCGGTTTCACAGAGTTCAACAGGTGCACCCATCCCTTCAGGACCTCACTGTGGTTCCTGAAGAATGAAACAAAAATTTTATTTTTCAGTTCATATTCATGGTTGTCCCTGATGGCTACCAAGTTGTCATAACATACTCATTAAGTCCCATACTCATTTGGACCCAGCTGCTTAACAAATGGAACTATTAGTTATATTTTTTGGACTAATGGTGCCACGAAGGTGATGGAAAGGAGAAAGCTTGGGAACCTCTGCCCTCACAATTTTACCACTAAGAGACCCCTGGAGGGTAGTGATGGAGGAGTCCTTCTAGCCCAGAGACCTCACCCTGGTTGTCCACTCTGGGAAAACCTTTCTGTCCTGATGCCACACCAGCCTGGGTTAATGGAACTGTCCCTCCCTCTTTCTCTCACACATACACACAGCTTTCCTTCCCCTGACACAAAACTATTGTCCCTGACCCCAATCAGACAAAGCCGAATTCCATCTTTCCATCTGAGCTCCCTTTATTTCAATCTCTTGCCCCTTTGCAACTGTGTCAGAAGGCAAACTGGTTGTTTTACCACTTGAACTTAGTCAAGGTTCAAGTTAAGCATATCCCAACGACACGCAATCTGTCCCTCAGGTCAGAGGTCACATTGTCGACTCAGACCCACAGGACATGGCGATAAGCAGACACACAAATGCACCCCCTACCCCTAGAAAGCACTGAGACTGCTACACTGGACCCTTCATAAGTACATAGAGACAACAGCAAGACAGAATGGGCAACTGGGAGCGGCCCGGCAGCCTGGCCAAAGGGAGAGCGGCTGACAGCTTGGGTAGCGAGGAAGTTGTCACTGCTAGGGCCACCGGCACACTTTACATTCTCTAACTGCCTAATCCACCACAACAGAAACCTAGACAGCATGGGTGTGGTGGAAACACGTGGGGCAGGGGGCATGCTTTTCATTACTAACCAGGGGCCTCTTTGAACAAGTCACTTCTTGCTGTGCCTCAGTTTCCTCATCTCTAAGGGGGTTGATTGCCCATTGCTTGTCAAACTGGGGTGCCTGAGGCACATTCACTGGCTGTGTGTGCACCTGAAAGCCTAGGAGGGTCTTTCTGCAAGGTAAAGTTTATTCAAGACTACTCGTTTTACACAAACTCATTTTATATCATTGCTCAGAATGCAAAATGTACATGCATTTATTTACAGTAACTAATCACTCATTACACTTCATGGGCAATTACTGTATGCTAAGTGTGTTAATTTCTTTATACGATCCTCATAGTTACCCAATGAAATGTCTTATTATTTCCATTTTATATATATAAAAGAAAAACCTGGGGCACAGAGAGATGAAACAATTCCCCCAAAGGCACACATTATCAAGAAATGATAAAACAAAAAGATTCTCCCCATCACCCTTGCCCCCCAAAAAGGTGCTTTGAGATTTACCCCCAAACCCATGGGTTTATTTGGTGAAACCTGAACAGCGCAGTCCAAAATGACCTCCAAAGTCCAGCTCTGGCACTCCTAAATCGACTTTAGCTAAATCAGTGGATTTAAGGCTTCAGCACACCGGGTGTCCCTGGAGGATGAAAGAGGCTGGAGAGGCCCCTTAGCAGGGTTCTGAGGGTTCACTGGGTGGGGTTTCTTGGCCCCTCGGGAGGTTCCAAACCTCCCGTAGGCGTGCAGCCTCTGCCTAGGCCACCGCCTCCGGCCCAGCCGGGTTGTTTCCAGCTGCTGTCGCCGGGCACTTCCTCGTTCCCGCGCGCCCCGGGCTCAGCTCGCTACGCCCAGCGCCGGCGCTCCTCAGGCGGGAGGGGGTCAGAGGGGAGATTTCGCAACCGCCTCCCTCCCTCTTTCCCTGCCTTAGCGCTCAATCACCTCCCAGATGAGCGCGGCCGCCGACAGCTGCGGGCCGCGGGCCGCCGGGCATGTCCCTTAAATGCGCACTGGCGGCGGGCACTGGGCCCCTGCGCAGCCTGGAGCGGGCCAACCGCACCCGTTTCCCCTTCTTCTCCGAAGTCAAGGGCGACCACCGGCTGGCGCTGAGCACCGTGGAGACCATAGTGCTGGCGCTGGTCTTTGCAGTATCGGTGCTGGGTAACGTGGGCGCCTTGGTGCTGGTGGCGCGCCGACGGCGCCGTGGCACCACGGCCTGCTTGGTGCTCAACCTTTTCTGCGCGGACCTGCTCTTCGCCAGCGCCATCCCGCTGGTGCTGGCAGTGCGCTGGACAGAGGCCTGGGTGCTGGGCCCGGTCGCCTGCCATCTGCTCTTCTACGCTATGAGCCTGAGCGGCAGCGTCACCATCCTCACGCTGGCGGCCGTTAGCTTGGAGCGCCTGGTGTGCATCGTGCGCCTGCAGCAGGGCGTGCAGGGTCCGGGGCGGAGGGCGCGGGCCGCGTTGCTCGCACTCATCTGGGGCTACTCAGCGCTCGCCGCGCTGCCCCTCTGCATCCTTTTCCAAGTGGTCCCGCAGCGGCTTCCGGGCTCCGACCAGGTGAGCGCCAGGTAGCGGTCCGGGGCGGGCTGGCAGGCGGGGGTCCGTGGAAACGGTAGCGGGGGAGGAGGATTAACAGCAACAATAGTAAGTCGTGTGTTGCCCTCAACCATGGTGTCAGACACTGTGCGTGGCGCTGTGAAGTTTTATCTCTTAAATTTCACTGCAACCCTGCGATGTGGGTCCCATAAACACCCACCGAAACGCTGTAAGTGGAGTCCCCAAAATGCCTGTAAATTGCACTGACTCTTTATTGCAAAATTAATGAAATAACGAGGGAGAGGGGGCGGCTTAACAGCCAGACAGACGGAACTCAGAGGATTCGGAGTGGCTTATCGCGTTGTATTAAATTCTGCTTTCTCGCCGGGTGCGACAGTGCTCTTACCACACCCACTTCACCGAGGAGGAAGCCGAGGAGAGGGATAACTTGCTCAGGGTATCTCACCCTTAGTGCGAGGAGGAGCTGAGATCGTGGTCAGCAGATTCAGTGCGAGCTGGGCAAGCAAGGGTTCTGCTTTGAGAACCGCGGGCAGGTGCGCGTGAATGGGCCGCGGAGAAAGGAAATTAGAGACCTAGGGGCCCCAGACTCGATGCTGCCTCCAGGGGGCTTGTGATTTCCCCTCCTGGAGCCTCAGCTTTTCCAACTTCAGGACGGAAGGGTTAGATTACACCACGGGATCTTACCCTAGGAGCCACAGGTGATGGGTGGTTTCGGAATAGCTTGGGCACCCGAAATGTTCCGCAGATTCCGGAGGCTGAACAGATGAGCTTTATTTATTCAGTTGTCATTGGGAGAGTTGGGAGGGGGCGCGGGGGCAGTCCACAACCTAAAAAAGTTTCTGCGGCCCTGGCCAGACAGGTCAGTTGGTTGGAGCGTCCTCCAGTCAGGGCACATACAAGAATCAACCAATGAATGCATAAACAAGAGGAACAACAAATCAATCTCAATCAATCAATCTCTCTCTCTCTCTCTCTCTCTCTCTCTCTCGTCAATAAATAAAAGCTAAAAAATAAAAAAGGTTCTGTGGACCGCTCATGACACTGTTTCGGGTCCACTCCAGTTCCGCGCTGCAGAATACGCACGGGGGTCTGTTCGAGTCGCCAGCCGCCCAAGCCGCGGCGGCGGTTTGCGAGCGGATTCACTCCAGCACACCGGGCCTGGGCGCGCGCGCGCGGCCCCGGGTGGATGACAGCGGCCGGCGGTTCTGGCTGTCATCCCTGGTGTGTTAGTCTTTCCTTCTGTGCCTTGTGGGGAGGGGAAAGGAAAGGACTTAGGTCTGAGCACCCAAGGGAAAGCGTGAATCCTCACTCCAGGCTGAGCTTTGGGGATGAATGCAGTCTGACCAGGGGGTGCTTCCCTGGGTGTGTCTTCCAGAGCCTGGACACAGGGGTGGGCTTCTCTGTGGGTTACCCACCACCAGTCTGTCACAAAGGCCTTTTGTTGGGGGTGGAGGAATATCCTGGGTAAGCAGTGTTGTTGTTTCTTCTTCTTCTTCTTCTCCTCCTCCTCCTCCTCCTCCTCCTCCTCCTTCTTCGTTTTAAAACACAAATCAATCCTAAAAGTGTCTTTTCCTAATAGTTTATTTCTTGTGTGGAATACACTATGGGGTTTTGCTTGCTTGTTTTTTGTGACAAACAGGTGGAAACTGTCTTGGGTTTCCTGTAGTACTTGATCAAAGAATATGTGCAATGGGGGGGGCCAAAATCCTGGATTTTATTTATAAAAATCATGTATTTATTCTTACATGTTTAAACTTCAGTCACCTTCAAAGTACCCTCCATTTGATGCAATACACCTATCGAGATGTTTTTTCATTGCTCAAAACAGATTTTGTTGGGTTTTTGTAGATTTTATTTATTTATTTTTAGAGAGAGTGGAAGGGAGAAAGAAAGAGAGGTAGAGAGACAGTGGGTCGCCTCTCACAGGCCCCCAGCTGGGGGCCCGCAACCCAGGCATGTGCCCTGACTGGAATCGAACTGGTGACCTATTGGTTTGCAAGCAAGCACTCAGTCCACTGAGCCACACCAGCCAGGGCTACTGCTCAAAACAGTTTTTGAACTTGTTGATTTTGATGCCTTTTAGTGCTTTTGCCATTTTTTTGTTTCACCTCTTCCATATTGGCAAAACACTCCCTTTAAGGACTTTTTTTTTTAAATCTGGGGAAACAAACAAAAAAAAAGTTGCTAGGATCGAGATCAGTAAGTAGGGAGGGTGGGGCATGGGGGTCATGTCATTTTCGGTCAAAAACTTCTTCACACTCAGCACAGTGTGGGCAGGTGTGCTCATAAATCATCCATCATGAAATGGGCAAACATGCTTTGAAAAAGGCTTGAAAAAAATTCACTGAAGCTGAACGCAGCCTCTCACAACAGTGCCAGCTGGTGCACTGATACAGATGGATTCCTAGAACACTCACCTAGTGGGGAAGCCTGTACTACAAGGGGCCTGGCCTCCAGAAGATAACTCTGGTTTTTTTTAGGTGCCCCTCATAAACCTGTGGCATGTTTTTTGTTTTTTTTTTTTTTTTCGGAATTAGCTGAGTTGGTAGGTACCATTCATTGGCATGGGGAGATCAAGGATCGCAGCTTGTTGTGCAGGTCACACAGTTACCTCTGCACAGATGCACCTAAGAATCAAGGTGGGTCACAGAGATGCCTCTCCGATAGGTGGGAGACCAGGGCTCACTCCAGACCAACTGGATCTGCTTGGACCTGCAGCTCCACCATCAGTCTTTTGATTTTTTAAAAAAAAGTTTCTTTCACTGAGTTACATTGTTTCTGTATTTCTCACAGAACTTGAGGGATTCCCCCCTCCCCCACCCATTTTTTTCTTACAGAAAAAAATGGCACTCAGGGAATTAAGGATCAAATAGGATATATCTTAAGGGTATCTTATGTTTTCAGATGTGTATCTTGTGCCTCTCCCCTTTGCAGTTACTTTAGGTGCACTCCTGCTTAACTATCAAATAATGCCAAAAAAAAAAAAAAAAATGAAGGTCTTGTCACCTCCAGATCAAATGTCCAGACTAAAACTGCTTGCCCACATGGACACCAGCGATTGTTTGAGCAAGAAGGTCTTCATGGAGATGGGGGACCTTTCGTGTCTCTCCACTCTGTGCTTTATCCCTGGTGGGACAACTGTATGTGGTCAAAGCCCTTTGCATCTCCCTTGCCGAATGACCAGAGTAGTATTGCAGCTGCTTCCACAGAGATCTGTGTTGTGGTGGCCTTTCCTCCGTCTCCTTTGGGCAGGGCACACAGACTCCTCTTGTTTTAATGCAGAAACACCTCCTAGGTCTTCAGAGCCTTGGGAGAGAGATTTGGACACAGTCACAGAGAGAGAATGGGCCCGCACAGCACCTCAGAACACTGGGGGCCATGCGAGCTGACTACCAGAAACCAGTAGCGGCAGGGAGACAGAGCTTGTGATGAAAACTTGACAGTCCTTGCCAGCTCTCCATCCTCTCTGTCTTCCCCCCTTGGTGTTATGCCCCCTCCCTCCCACACACATACACCTGCCAGCCGGCAAACAGGGAAAACCCTGGGTCCTGAAAGGCTGTGACCTGAGCATGCAGGAAACATCTCCTTTTATATGTGAGCAAACAGGCTCTATGGTTTAAGAAATAAGTTGAACCATGGCCAGATGGCTCAGTTAGTTGGAGCATCACCCTGTGCACCAAAAGGCGGCAGGTTTGATTCCCTGTCAGGGTACCCAACTAGGCTGCAGGTTTGATCTCCCGGGTCTGGGTGCTGACAGGAGGCAACTAATAGATGTTTCTCTTTCATGTTGACGTTTCTCTTTTTCGCTCTCCCTTCCTCTTTCTCTAAAATCGGTGTTTTACAAAAATTCTCAGGTGAGGATTAAAAAACAGAAGTTGAAAAACGAGAAATGAGGGTAAGGGAGGAGTGTGGCCATTTAAAAAAAAAAAGAGAGAGAGAGACAGGAAAGGATCTGGTCCAGACTGAACTGAGTCTCATATTAAAATTAGTAAAGGTTTGTTTTCTCAGTCCTCTCTCCCCGCTTCCTGGATGTAGGTTTGACCTGCCCTCTCCCACTTGCACACAATATGTGGAGGTTTTAGATGGGGGTGTTTTCCTACCCAAACCACAGGTAGAGAGAATGAACTAACTAACCCTGAGGACAAGCTGGCTCCCTCCCTTCAAGGAGCGCTGGCCTGGGAGCTTTCTGCTTACCTGGACTCCCCACCCCCCAACCCCACCAAATCAGGAACATGATTACCTTTGTCCATCTGGGCAGTGGAGGCCCAGCAGTCTAGAATGACCTCTAAAACGTCCCTGAAGGGAAGGTGAAATAATAGACATTCAGAAAATGCTACACAGTTTGGTATTACAGGTGTGGGCTTTGGAGTCAAACATTCTGAGTTGAGTCCTGTCTCTGCCATCTAGGAGCTGTGTGACCGAGGCGAGTGGTCCGGCCTCTCTACACCTCTTCCCTCATTTGCAGAATGGGCATGCGACAGATATTAACTTTATAGGGTTATCATGGGGACTAGAGCTCAGTAAATGGTCCAACATCTGGCACAGACACAGTTAAGCGCCCAAGAATTGCCAGCTATTATTAGTTTCTTTATCTTTGGTTATAAATATTTTAAACATTCTTCAAACAGCATAATTCTTCTCATTGCTGTGAAATAATAGACTGCCATTTTACGAGGGGGGCACATCCTGGTAACTTAGCCATCTCCGCCAGGTCAGCTCAGCCTGTTCCAACGAGATTCCTGCCTGTGTGTGCTGTGGCCCTGGCGGGGCGGTGACCCTCACTGGCAGGTGGGGCGGACTGTCCACCTGGCCACAATGTGCTGCTCACTTATTCTACAAACATTTACTAAGCACCTCTCCCCCTGCGCTCACCATGGGTCACTGTCCTTCTCTTCAAGGAGGTGCATTTATCGAGCACACAGATGGTCCAGACCCTGGCGCAGTTCAGCCCCATGAGTAGGTGTTCTTACGTTTATTTCCTGAAGATAGAAATGCGTGATGTCATAGAGCAGGCAAAAGTTGGAACTGAAATTTAGCACAGTTCAGTCTGTTCCTCCTGGTGTCATCTTCTTGCGTTCACATTTCCTTGGGAGCCCTTGGTCCCATCGCCCCACCCTGCCCTGATTGACTACCAGGCCGATAGTGCCATCGTATCTCCGCTGAGTGGGGGTTGGCCAAGGAGACAAACACAGTTCACTCGTCTTTGTTAACATTAGAGGATGCATTTAATATATAAAAAATAAGTCCATCTCTTGCATCGATATTTTCTTTCTTTTCTGTTGGGAAGCTGATAAGAAAGGAGATATCCAAGTAGGATTCCAAGTTTCTTAAAATGAACTTGAAGTCTTCCATTTTTTTGTTTAAAGAGGTGGGGCAGGAAGAACGATTTACAAAGGGATCCCCAGGACAGGGAACAGCTGGAATCAGGTGGCACTTGCATGTAAGTCAACCAGTGTGGGGAGAGGGCAGCCGTGCCAGTGGCTACATGTCCCTACCCACAGGGGAGTCTTCTTAGAAAAGAATGTATCTAGTGGAGTGTGAAGAGGAGAGGCAACTAGCTAGACAAGGAAGTGGGGGACTGAAGGAACATTACAGGCAAAGGAAATAGCCCACAGTCAGCAAGAGGGTGCGCTAGAAGTGTTGGCAGGGGCCAGCTGGAGAAGGGCCAGGTACACCCGGTGAGAATGAGATACATGGGTGTGTCAGATCGCTATTAGGCAGAACTTCGGGGTCCCCTCTGAGTGGGGAGGGAGAAGAAAGAAGGCAGAAGGCTAGTAAGGCTAGTACTCAGGTTTCCGGCAGCTTGGGAAATGGCAGCTCCAAGCCCTGAGTCAGTGACCGCTGGAGGTGGGACCCTGTGGCAGTGGGACACTGGAGGCTCAAGGAGCCTGTGAGGCATCCTGCAGATATGTCCTCAGGGCAGTGGGGTGAGTCTGGGGTTCAGGAGAAGACTGGGATAAAAGAGTGGATTTCAGCATCATCTGAAAAAGCAGCCACGGAAATACATGAGCATACCAGGGAGGGGTGGAGGTTGGGCTGGAGAGGATACAAGTCACTCCCATGCTGTACATGGCCTCCCGCCGCATCCTTTCTGGTCCTAGCACCGAGCTCCCACCTCTCGGTCCTTCTGGCTGAAGCCCCACCCTCTCAGGCGCGGCTGACACCAGCTCTCCAGGATGCAGCGCAGCCTTGCTGGTGGTAGCTCCACTCTCTCCCTCTGGGTGCTTCCAGCTCACTGCCCTGAGCTGAAGTTTCCGAGAGCCCCTCACTGTGCCTCCTTGAGGGCAGAGACCAAGCCCAGGCTCACTGTGGCCTCACCGTGGCTTGGGGCAACAAGTGGCTGAACAAACAAATTAAAGGACACTGTTGTTGACTCAGCCAGCTTTACCTCTGTGGCTCAGCAGCAAAGCAGGCCTAGCACTTTGGGTTTTCAAATTTTCTTTTTAAAATCAGGAAACGTTTCAAATGTGCAGAGAATATTTTAACGCCTATGCCTCCACCTTGCCGATTTGACTCACTGCCAAACTCCTGTAAGTCGGAGCCTGGGAGAGAAACCTAGAATCAAAACAACTTAAGTCAAATAGATTTTCCCACAGAAACAAACTTGTAACACCAAGTTAGATCTCTGACTGTGGGCCTGGTGCTTTTTTAAAAAAAAATTTAAATGAGAATGAACACTGCATTTAACCAAAGATGCCATATAAATTTTTCTAAAGAGCATATAAATTAGTCATGTAGTCCACATGGGCCAGCCACATTGTCTCTTAGTTCATGTATAGCCCTGCTGTGCGGCGGGGTTCTTATCCTACATCCTTATCATACTCTGTGCCTGGAATGGGTGCCACGAATCAAAGGGAAAAAGAGCATCTTCATCAGATGCATCGCATTTGGGAGGCTTCCTGGGACAGGTTCGTTGTCTTTACTGAAAAAAAAAGTTGGTTAGTTTTGCCACACTGTCATGGTCTTCTGTGTTTCGTGTTTGCTCACCATTTCTCTTAAGAATTAACTTTTACTGCCATTTTTTTGCCCTTATAAAAGTATTCAGACAGATTATAGAAAATTTGGATACCTCAGACAAGCTGAAAGAATTTTTAAAAAAATTTAAGAGTCTCACCTAGAGGCAGACACTGTTCATTGTCTAGAGTGTATCTTTCCACTCTTTTTTTTTCCATGTGTGTGCACAGGTGTCCATTCACACCTACACAGTTCCCTCAACAACATTGGACTACTACAAGCATATTGTTTAGGGATCTTTTTTCTTTCTGCTCTATGTAGAGAAAACACCTTGCTTTGTCTTTACACATTCTTCTACAAAACCTTGTTAAGCTTGGAGAGGCTTTGGCAGACACTCTGGAGAAGGCTTTTGGAGAGAGTTGGGGCCTCTTGGGAGTTTTCAGAAATGGTTCTGGGGTCGTCTGCTTTTCTGCCCTCCCTGTGCAAGTACAGGAATTGGAGATCAAGTCATATTCAGGGCTCCAGTCTGTTTCTTCCGATTACTGGTTCAGCACATCCGTTGGGCCGTGTTGCCCTCCAGTGTAGTAGAATGAGGGGCCCATGGTGGGCAGGGGGTGGAGTACGAGCAAAGGCTGCGTGATTACCTAAACAGCTGTGGCCACCTGCTGCCAGCATTCGGAAGATCGAGAGGCACAAGTGTCTTTCCAGTCGTCAAAAGGTAGAAAGGTCTAATAACCAGAAAGGTTATTAGACCTGTCAGGTGGACAGTGGGGATAGGATGGAGAAACAAGTTTTTGGAATACCCAGTGCATTTGTGAGCCATTCAAACCAAATAGGTAATGGAAGCAACATTCTCAGCACAGCCCCCCCACCCCACCCCCGCTTCAAGGTACAGGCATAATTAAATAGCTCTTCTCTGCTTGCCTTAGAGTTTTCTTGGTAGGTCTTAGCTCTTTAGGGACAATATTGTGTGATTAAAAAGGATGACATCATTAGTCTTATAGACTATTATTGTAGGAGGATGTTTCTAAGCTTTGGTTTCCTTCTCTGTGTGATGGGTAAAATAGTAACAATGTATCTCAGTAAGATCGTTGTGAACATTCAATGAGATGATGTATATAAAGTGCTGCCTGCACAGACTAAGTGCTTTGTGAATGCTAACAGGAGAAGAAGGGACTATTTGTATTTTGAGTTTGACCACCTAATGATGATACATATTGGGAGATGATAAAAATTCTTTGCCTTTGCCTAGTATAGGCAAATATTGAATAAATGAATAAATATTGAATGAATGAATGAATGAATGAATGGGGCTATGGATGATAATATTTCTTCTGGACATTGGTTAAAGTGCCTTGTTCACCAAAAATCAATAATGTGGTCTTTTTACACAAATGTGCTCTTAAAGGTCTATTCTACACATCTGGAAGGGCAACTTGTTTTCTAAACAGTTCTGTTCCTCTAGTCAAGCAGGCACAGGACATTTGTGTTTGGGAGGAGGGATAAATAGATAGATGGGACTCTTCATTGACCTATTTATTCACCAGTAGAAATTGTTGCAGCATCTCTTAATAACTATTCTGTAAGGTTCCCACTGTTTGGGGGTTTGTGTTGGTGCCAAATATTTGAATTCAGCACAACATAGTGGTGGCAGCAAGGCCACAAACCTCCTGCCACATTCCCGTGGTTTGACTTCTTGGGCTGACAGAGTGCGGTTGCATGCTGCTCTGGAGCTCAGTGTGCTGCTCTGGAGGAGAGGCACACCAGGGCAGAGCTCCCGAGTCTGGGCACCACTGTTGTCTTGGAGTAAGCCCTGCCCTTCTCTGATGCAGCCTGACGTTAGTAGATGTTTGAACATCCCCTAAATAAATACATTAATGCCTTAACTTGGACCCCGTCGCCTTGAGCGTACACAGGGCAACCACACTGAAATGGTGTCCCCGTTCTTATGTGCTGTGTGTTGCACTTCCTTACTTCCAGTGTACAGAACTTTTCAGGGGTCAGTTTTTCACCTGTAAAAGAAGAACTTGGAAGAGAAAGCTCAAAGGAGCTTTGCAGCTCAGTCCAGAGCAGTGGAAAGAGCACTGGACCTGGGGTCATGCCTGGGAACTGACTCCCTGGAGAATGGGAATAATAATTATGGTTATTCTGAGGTCAGAGGCAAATGATTTGTAAGTGGGGTTGTGTGGGCAGTGGGAAGGGTTCTGGGATTTCTTGTCATGCCAGTGTGTGCTGGTTTACCTAACACAACAATGTCACAGTGCCAGGTGACCCCCACCTGGGACTGAGCTAAAGGCCAAATAAGAAGCCAGCATTTAAATGACCTTCTCTTCCTTTTTGTGACTAGGAAATTCCGATTTGCACACTGGTTTGGCCCAGCATTGCCGGAGAAATCTCCTGGGATGTATCATTTGTTACTTTGAACTTCTTGGTGCCAGGACTGCTCATTGTGATCAGTTACTCCAAAATTTTACAGGTACGTTTGCTTCCAGACCACAGCTGAAGTTCAGTCTGGCTCAGGGTGTTTCAGGTGCAATCTTAGCGTGTCTGGGTCAGAAGTTACCTTAGCATCTACGCCAGTCCAATTCTGGTTCACTGGCCAGATCTACCCCTTCCAAAAAAACATTACAACTTTATGATTGTTCTTATTTTTCACTAATCACTAAATACAAGCTTATTACAAAAAAAATTAAAGAAATATAGAAATGTGTAACACAGAAACTAAAGAGCAACTCTACCCCCATTGTTAACAATTCATTATATGTTTTCTCAGGTTATTTTTCTAATCAATTTACATATGCACATACTTTTATGCTATATATATGATAAACAATATAAAATGATCAAAAACCAACTATTTGTCATTGTTCAACACAATTTTTTTCAGATCTGAGATAATACTGTTTCCTAACTTCCTTTTTTCAGTTGACACTGTATCATAAGATCTTCCCACACCAGTTCCTTTATGTCCACCTCGTTATTTTTAATGGCTTGATGGTCTCTGTCATACAGCTGTGACATAATTGATGTTATGGGCTTTTGAATTGTGTCCATAGTTTCCCTAGCATACACAGCAATGCAGTGACAGAGAGTACACACTTTTAAAACTTTTTATTGATGTGTAATATACACACGGAAAAGCACACCCAGCATCCGCACACAGCTTGTAAACTGACCACACTCCCAAAGCAGTTCCCAGAAACAGAATGAGAAATGGAACCGTACCTGAAGCTCCCACCAGGCACCTTCCAGCTACTGCCCTCCCCCGGGGCCCCGCCCCTGGAAATGAGCCTTTTGAAAGCAGGCTGAAACAGGATATGGTCTCCACCTTTGTTGCAAGCGTGGACAGGGACATAAAAAAGGCCTGCCTGCCTATTTCCCACCTCGGAAGGCAGCCCGTTCACGTGTATGCGCCGGCCCAGGCAAGCAGCGTGTATGTGTGCTCGTGCTTGTTTGAGAACGGGCAATGCAAAGCCTTTGAGTCCTCTCAGAGGTTTGCAGTTGTCAGATCTTGGTTTTATAGCACACTATGGGTCATCTGACAAACAAGGACATTGCAGTGGGGACTTGTAAGTTCTGCTTGCTGTCTGGCCACTTTTATGGCCCTTTCTTTGTCGCTGAGGATCTGTCACTTTCTTAGATGCACAAAACCCAAAGCCAGGCCAACCTCCACCTAAGTCCCTAATCCCTGGGTCCTGTAGGAGATGGCTTCCCCGTGCCATTATTCCCTAGACTCTCCCCCACCAGTTGACTTCTGACCCTCTTTTAAGTGACCCCCTCTTCCCAATCTTGGGCTTTTCAAGGGTCCAAGGCCAGTTCAGGTCTAGAGTTAAGGTCTGTAAAGAGCCTGCAATAGGGCCTGGCATGTGTAAGTGCTATGTAAGCATTAGCTGCTATTGTTATGTTAGATGAACAGAAGTGAGGGGGAAAGGAAGTGAAATGTGGAAATGTCGAAATAATTAAAGTTATTTTTAAAATTATGTTTTTAAAGATTTTATTTTTACTTATATTTAGAGAGAGAGGAAGAGAAGGAGAGAAACGTCAATGTGTGGTTGCCTCTTGTGTGCCCCCAAGTCTTGACCTGCAACCCAGGCATGTGCCCTGACTGGGAATCAAACCAGCGACACTTTGGTTCGCAGCCCACGCTCAATCCACTGAGCTACACCAGCCAGGACTTGTTTTTTAAATTATTTAACAAATATTTGAGTAATGTTTACAGTGTGTTAGGGACTAACTCATTTAATCCTTCTAAGAATGACAGATGAGGAAACCAAGGCACAGAGAGTTAAGTAACTTGTGCAACATCACACAGCTCGTAAGTGGCAGTATCGACATTTAAACCCAGACTAAGACAGTCTGGCCCCAGAGTTCCTTAGAAGCCAAGAGGGCTCTGGTCTTCTTTCACTCATGTCTCCTACTTCTCAGCTGCCTGCTGAGGCAGAACTGACTGACTCCATGGCAAGGTTTTCCACCCACCCCTTCATCCTTCATCTTTTTCTCAGGCCAGGGCCCACCAGGAAACATTCTGGGAGACCTTAAGAGCCCTGATGAGTTGGGAGAGGTGTAAAGAAAGTGATGGGATCTAAACGATATCTTTGACCCATTACTCAGGGCACCATTTCACAGCTGTGAGGTGTGATAGATATTCTGTTTCAACCAGGAGCTGTTCTGGGGTCTGTGACAGGAGGAGCCAAAGGCTGGCCATGGGTTTATATGCGAAGTATCTGGAAAGCGATGAACTGGATAAGAGGACACCTCCTTAAGTCTCAGTGTGACCCGGCCCCTGCTTGCTCCTCTCATCTCATCTTCTCCCCTCTCATGTGTCCATGTTGGCTTTGGGGCCGTTACTCACATAGGCCAACACACTGCGGCCTCAGGGCTTTTGCATGTGGCTTTTCATCTCCTGGATCCTTCCCGAATTCCTGCGTGGGCCATTCCTCCCCTTTATTTAGGTCTCTATTCAAAAGGCTGTTCCCAGAGAGAATCCCCTTCATTCTCTAGTTCTCCTTACTTACTTCTTTTCAAAGCACTTACAACCCCTGTGATATTCCACTTATATGTATTTATTTGTATATCATCTGTCTTTCCCATTAGAGAGCAAGTTCCAGGGAGGCAGAGAATTTTTTTTACTGTTATAGCCCCATGCCCACAACAGGGGCCTGGCTTATCTAGTATAAGCACCCAATAACACTCACTGAATGGATAACACAATGAAAGGGTCAGCAGTACCTTCTTCTGTTGGGTGGTGGGAAAATCACTGGACGAAAGTCCTAAGACCTGGGTTCTAGCCCAAGCTTTATTATGCATGACCTTAGGCAAGTCACTTAATTAATATAGGCCTCAGTTTTCTCTGGAGCTAATGGGCCCCAGTGGATTGTTTAACACAACAAAATGAGAGTACACATATGATAATGTTTGAAAATCACAATGTTAATGTAAATATAACACTTTTAAAAAATTACTTCCCACTCACCAGCAAAACTGTTGCCCATTTCCCAGCAGAACTATAACATTTGTCCTCACTTTGCCCCTGTGGCTTAGCCAGGCCAGTAACTTGGAAGTGAGTAAGTTGCTGCCAGGTGGATGGAGGGTCTGGGCAGGCCCTCGTGGTGTGCATCTCTCTCCCCCTGAGGATATTCACACTCAGAGACACTGAACCAGCTTTTCTGCTGAGTTTTCTGTCAAGAGCATAAGCATACCAATGTTAATTAGCCGTGTTCATAGAGATACAACTAGCAAATCATTTGAAGCCTTGGGACACAAAGCCACACCCCTTACCCCTTTCCCACCAGCCCTACCTTTCACCTGTTGCCAGCGCCTCTAACTCAGGTTCCATCTCGAGGCCCAAGAAGTGCCTCTTACCAGTCACCCTTGATCTTTTATTCCTCTGCAGCAGAGTCCTCCTCAAATCCCTCTTTAGAGCTCCAGGGAATGTTAGATATTAGTAAGGGTTCCATGATCAAATGAGTTTGGGAAATGCTGGTTGATCAAAGTTGAGTGGATTTCTTTGCTGCAGGACATCTCAGAGCCTTTGTTATGTTAACGTACTTCAGGAATCTCCCTCAAAAGGGAGAAGAGTAGGCAGCAATGTTAAATCTGACAACAGGACTCTGTTCCCCACAGAGCATCTCTCTGGGCTGGTGCTCCATGAATCTCCTTTGGGAAACTGCTCTAAAGTCTCCAGCTAGTTACTGGTTCTACCCTGGTCAGAGATTGAGAGCAGATGTCACCTGGGCTCTCCCGTTCCAGGGCAGCTTCAAATGCTCAGGGGAGTGGCCTTATCCACCCCTCTGTGTTTCCTGCTCTCTCTTCCCTCGTGACTCAGCCATGCCACACAGCTTTAGTGGCTTTTTCCAATCAGCAGTTTCCCAGGGCAGCAGTCTCCTAGCCACTCCCAAGTACCTTCGATCAGGCTGCAAAGCTAGCTGTTGGGGCTTGGTTTACATTGTCACCCAGCAACCATTACCATGGCGAGATGAGATGCTTCCACCCTTTGCGACAGTTTGTATGATTCTTGTTCCTCCTCCCCATTCCTCACTACACACTAGAACCGAAGTGCCAGGTGGTCAGGGCAAGGATCCAGCACCTATATGAATTCTCAGCACATAGTAGGTGCTCAGTACATATTTACTGAATGGAGTGAGTTACGGCTTAAAGTTGGAAAACGCTTTTCTATCTCAGAGCTTAACTAAGAAACAAACTTTGTTTCAGCGAAATGTGAGGGTTTAGGCCATGAACACGTAGCCCTTTCTCCATGTCTGACCCTCATTCCCCAGTTTTGAGGCCCATTTGCTGATGATGGAAAGGGAGGTGGGCCCTCTGGAAAGATGGAAACTATTGTCTGATGAGTCTAACAGGAGGTTGCTGATTGACCCAGCAGCCCTCAAGGAGACCCAACGCCCAGGGACCTGAGCTGTGTCAGAGGGGAGCGACCACTGCCTGCACCCACCTGCCAGCAGCCATGGTCTGGTGGCATGGAGTAGTAAAGGGTGTGAGGTGGAGAGAAGGTTCCCCCCTGGCCTTCGGATGAAGGCAGCGAGTCTCAGGGTAAAAGGTGGCTCTCCTCAAAGGCCTGGGGGAAACTTCAAGTCTCATCCTAGACCAGTAGTTCTCATACTTCAGTGAGCAAGAATCACCTGGGGAGTTTATGAAGAGTGTGGCTTTCTGGGCCCTGCTCAGGCCCACAGCATCAGAGTGCCTGAAGCTGGGCCTAAGTGTTACCGGCGAGATGAGGAGACCTTGGTTCTTGTCTTCTTGAAGGAAAGATTTCAGTCAAGAGACAAAGTGCAGAAAAGCAAGAATTTATTGGCCACAGCAAAAGCGCACTTTGGGACAGTGAAACAATGAAGGGCTCAGCATAGAAGAAGCAACAGGAGAGGCCAGGCTGGGCTGCTTGGCTCACTAGTAAGTCAGAGAAAGGGGACCTTGGAGACAGGTTCAGGGGGTTAGCCCGGGATGAGCTGTCACTGCCCACTGATCTGCTGCTTGCAAGTCTGTGGGTCCCTTAGAGTTTAGGAGACACATCTGTGGGGGGAGAAAAAGGGGAAGGGAAAGGCACAGGTATGCTCCCGGGAGGGAGAATGTATGCTGGGTCCTTTGTCCTGAGGGTTTTTATTTCTCCCTTGCACATGGGACTCTGAGGCAAGGTCCCAGGGGAGGATCTCAATAGCTATTCATCAGCTGCTTTCCAGTTGTGCTTGCTCAGGGTCAAGGTCTTTGCTGATTGGTCAGCACCAGGGCAGGGGGTCATTAGTAGATGCAGCTGGTTCTCAGGCAGCCACAGCATCGTTTGTCTGGTTTTGCTATTTTTCTGTGCCTGGAGCCGAAATAAAACTGAGGCCCAGATGTTATCTTTAAGGAGGAAAAGTCAGGGGGTCCAAACCACCTGACCAGCGATATGAATGGTTGGGGGTCCAAACTACATGGCCAGCAATAAGCTAGGGGAGGAAAGATTACCCTGGGAGCGACGTCCTAGTTTTTCCAGTTTTTTCCATTGCTGGGCTCCCGGGACTTTCTGCTCCGGTGACCTCTCATACCTGGCCCATGGTCCTTGCTCTGCTCATGTCCCCACTCAGACCTCATGCTTACAGCACAAGCAGGTGCATTTTATCAAGTGCTCAGTGACTGATGCAGATGGCCATAGACCCCATTCTTGGAGTGCTGTCCTCTGTCCCTGCAGCAGTGTACCCGGTGAAGAACTCAGGAGCCTTCCCCTGAGGTACACATCCCCCACTTGGCTGCGAGGCTTTGCACAAGTCACTTCACCTCTCAGAGCCTCAGTTTATTGCCCCCAAATGGGATAATGGCAGAACCTATCATATAGGCATTTTAAGAATTAAAGTTAATCCTCAGACTTCTGGCAAAGATGGGGGCAGAGGTAGATGTACTGTGCCTCCTCACACAACCAAAAGAAGGATGGCAACACATTTAAAATAAAAAATAAGCAGAACTGCCAGAACATCAAACTATGTGGAAGTCAGACAACCAAGGAGTTAAAGAACATTCATGCAGACTGGTAGGAGGGGCAGAGATGGGCAGCTGGATGGAGAGGACTCCCAGGAAGGCAGTGGCTGGAGGATCAGGGCAGGCAAGGCAGTGGCTGGCGGAGTGGGCAGTCCCACATTTGTGTGCGGATAAACCGGGAGGGAAAATTGGGGAGTGAGACAGACTCTGCAACCCAGGGTTCCAGTGCGGGGAAATAAAGACTCAAAACCTCTGAC
Organism: Anoura caudifer; assembly: GCA_004027475.1. Classification (NCBI taxonomy): domain Eukaryota; kingdom Metazoa; phylum Chordata; class Mammalia; order Chiroptera; family Phyllostomidae; genus Anoura; species Anoura caudifer. The sequence continues at coordinate 133,966 of PVKU01002949.1, forward strand.
TGAAAAAAATGTGTGGGCATTGAGGCAGCAGGATAAACTCCTAGCCTCATAAGAGAGTTTGTTGGAGAGACCTACAGGGTCCTAGAACATACACAAAACCACCCACCTGGGAATCAGCACCAGAAGGGCCCAATTTACTTGTGGGTAGTGAGGAAAGTGACTGAAAGCTGGCTGAGAGCTGAGCAAGTGGCATTGTTCCCTCTTGGTCCCCTCCCCCACACATAGAACCACAACTCAGCAATGTGGGCTGCCCCGCCCTGATGAATACTGAAGACTCTGACCCTTACTATGTAACAGGTGCACCTAAAAAAAAAATGGCCCAAATGAAAGAACAGATCAAAGCTCCAGAAAAAATACAACTAAGTGATGAAGAGATAGCCAACCTATCAGACACACAGTTCAAAACAGTAGAAATCAGGATGCTCACAGAAATGATTGGGTATGGTTACAAATTAGAGGAAAAAGTGAAGGCTATGAAAAGTGAAATAAAGGAAAATGTACAGGGAATCAACAGTGAAGGGAAGGAAACTGGGACTCAAATCAATGGTTTAGAGCAGAAGGAAGAAATAAACATTCAAACAGAACAGAATGAAGAAACAAGAATTCAAAAAAATGAGGAGAGTCTTAGGAACCTCCAGGACAACCTTAAGTATTTCAACATCTGAATCATAGAGGTGCCAGAAGGAGAAAAGGAAGAGCAAGAAATTGAAAACTCATTTGAAAACATTATGAAGGAGAACTTCCCCAATCTGGCAAAGGGAATAGACTTCTAGGAAGTCCAAGAAGTTCGAAGAGTCCTAAAGACTTTGGATCCAAGGAAGCACACACCAAGACACATCATAATTACATTAGCCAAGATTAAATAAAGATAAGGAGAGGAACTTAAAAGCAGCAAGAGAAAAGTAGACAGCTACCTACAAAGTAGTTCCCACAAGACTGTCAGCTGATTTCTCAAAAGAAACCTTATAGGCAAGAAGGGGGTGGAAAGAAGTGTTTGAAGTCATGAAAGGCAAGGAGCTACATCCAAGATTACTCTATCCAGCAAAGCTACTATCATTTAGAATGGAAGGGCAGATAAAGTGCTTCCCAGAGAAGGTCAAGTTAAAGGAGTTCGTCATCACCAAGCCCTTCTTCTATGAAATGTTAAAGGGACTTATCTAAGGAAATGAAGAAGATCAAAAATATGAACAGTAAAATGACTAACAAACTCACAACTATCAACAACCAAACATAAAAAAAAAAACAAAAATGAAATAAGCAAACAATAGAACAGGAACAGATTCACAGAAATAGAGAGCACATGAAGGGTTATCAGTGGGGAGGAGAAGGGGAAAGAATGGGGGAAGGTACAAGGAATAAGAAGCATAAATGGTAGGTACAAAATAGACAGGGGGAGGTTAAGAATAGTATGGGAAATGGAGAAGCCAAAAAACTTATATGTATGACCCATGGACATGAACTAAGGTAGGGGAATGATGGTGGGAGGTGGGGTACAGGGCAGAGGGGAATAAAGGGGAGAAAAAAATGAGACAACTATAATAGCATAATCAATAAAATATATTTTTAAAAAGGAAAAAGATAAAGTTAATCCTCAGAAATTAATTGAGCATTTAGTTTAATCTAAAAGCACATCAAGCATTCTGTACCATGCCAGGGACTTTTAAAGCCCTGGATAACAGTTGACTAGTCTTGTCATCTAACATGGGCAGGCGGGATGAGAGGAGCCCCATTTCACTATAATGGGCCCATTTTCCTTCTCACTCCCTGAAAGTTGTGGGAACTGTGGGCAGAAGGAAGAGGTAGCACAGTCAGTGCTAGAATAAAAGACCCAACCACTTATCCACTTGGCTCATGAGTCAGCCCATTTTGCCTGTCTGTTTGCTCATAGTCATTGTCAGGCGTGGAAGCCACAGGGCTGCCCAGAATCCAGGGAGCTGGGGGTTCTCAGAGGTGAGAAGGATGCTTCAACATCTATCACATAATGTACGTGGTGGGTGCCATGTGACTGCCTGAAACACAGCCCTGCAGAGGCCAAGCAGTAGATGAAATAGGAAGCCTTCTCAGAGTTCCTGGCATTAGGGCTGGAGCAGAGGCTCCATTGGTAGAGAAAGTAGAGGGTGGGAAGGAACTAGTTTGAGATTAAGAATATGGGCTGGAGTCAGACTACCAAGGTTTGAAGCTCAGCTCTCCTTAGAGAGTCTGCAACGGCTGGGTACTGCCGGGCAAGTTATTTAATCTCTTTGAGCCTCAGCTTCTTCATCTGTAAAACGAAGATCCTCCAAGTGCATATGTCACAGAATTGTTGGGAGAATTTAAAGAGATAAACTGAGTGATATATACGGGGCCCGGCACTTAAGCGTTCTATAAATATGAACTTTCATCAACAGCATTCACTCAAGAAGGAAGGGACTCCATCCCTCTTGGCAGGGCAATGTGGGCAGCACAAGTGATGAGGCTGCTTTTGGAATCATTCCTTATGTGCCTACTGGGCTGCACTTAGGACTAGAGTGACAGCCCTCCTCGGAGGAGGTGGCATTTCCCCTGCAGCCCACCCACCTACCAACCTGCCCAACTGTTACTCTCCCAGGTGTATTGGCCAAGGTAGTCTCCGTTTCACCAGTGTTCACCTGAACACACATTCTAACTGAGCCTACACAGCAGCTTCCAGACTTGGATGTGCCAACGTTATCTTGGGCACGTGAGCCTGAGATGGTGGGTCATGTCTCCTGGGCACCCCCACACTGCAGAACAGGCAGTGGTGGGGAGGGCTGCAGAGGATGGCAGCCCCTTTGGAGACTCTGATGACGTGGCTCATCTTTAGCTCAACTAAGTTGGCTTTGACCATGTGTCGTCAGTGGAATAAACTTCAACAAGTGACTCAGATTGCCTGAGATTTAATATCCTCATCTCTGAAGTGAGTTTAACGATAGCACCAATCTAAAGAGTAGCTGTAAAGATGAAATGCGACAATGTACAAAAACAAATGCATAGCACAGTGCCTGGTCCTCCCAAAGGCTCAGTGATCCTGATTCCTATTGTTCTTGGTGTTGAGGGGAGGGGGGAAGAAAGGGCTCTATTCACTCACCATCTGTTGCCCTGGTCTCCATCACCAAGGGAGGACCTAAACTATTGCACAGAAGCAAGCAAGCAAATGCATTTAATCATAAAACAATTAAACAGCTATCCTTTAATTAGCTAGTTAAAAATATTCTAGTGGGACTATTTTAAGCCATTGTGCTCTTGGAGTTAAACTTGCCCATACTGTGAATTATGCTAATTGCTTTCAAATTACTTCCCCTCTTGAGATTCAAGAATCTTAGGGGAATGGGCCTAGGAAGGCCAGCTAATGAGATTTGTGGTCCTAATGAGATATGAGATAAGTCTCCAGACAGGTAGGCACCCACTGTGTGGCTAGAGCAGGACATGGGGCCAGACTAAGCAAATGCGAGTTAGCAAGGACCATGAATGTGGCCAAGGCATTCTGAATTCGATCTCTTCCCTGGGGACAGAGGTCACAGACTGGAACAAAGCATGTGAAGCTAGCACATACAGTGCCCCATCACATCCTGGGCTAGCTGTATAGCAGTTCATCCCTCTTCACCATCTCAAACACCTGCCCCTCCCATCCCTCAGAACTCTGGGTACCACTGAAGCTGTGCTTAAAGGACAATTAGAAGCAGGCATAAAGGCAGGATGCTGTGTGTATCCCCAGGGCAGCTCCTCTGAGCACTGGATGCTTTCCAGTCACCAGGGAGGTAGGGCCCACCCAGCTGGGAATCACACTTAAATGACAGCCCCACCTTCTCTCCCACAGACTTAGATTCTGGGGTTGGGGGGCAGGGTTTGCTCTCTGAAGTGAACACTTCCAAAGCTCCTATTTTCAAAGTAGCTTTGAAAATTTGGCTAAGCTCTCTCTCTGGGGCCTATTTCGTCACCTGTACAAGGTCCCGCCCTAAACCCGTTTTTGTTTTTTAAAGGTTTTATTTATTTATTTTTAGAGAGAGGGGGAGGGAGGGAGAAACAGAGGGAGAGAGATATCAATGTTTGAGAGACCCATCGATCAGCTGCCTCCCACATTCCCCCTACTGGAGACCTGGCCGGCAACCCAGTCACGTGCCCTGACTGGGAATCAAACCCACAGCCTTTCGGTTTGCAGGTTGGCACTCAATCCACTGAGCCATACCAGCCAAGGTGGTATCATATTGTTTACGTTTATATCCTCAACACAGTTTGCTTTTATACAATCAATACTTAACTTTTTTTTTAAAAGAGCGAGAACAGGGAAGATGTGTGTCTCAGTCTTCGGACTGCCATAGCAAAATACCACAGACTGCATGACTTATAAACAATAGAAATGCATTTCTCAGAGCAGTGGAGGCTGGAAGTCCCAGGCCAGGGTTCTGGTGAGAGCCCTCCTCCAGGTTGCAGACTGCCGACCTCTCGCTGCATCTTCACACGACAGAAGTGCTCACGGAGCTCTTTCAGGACTCTTTTTTAATTAAAAAAATGTGTTTTAATTACAATTGATATCCAATATTATATTAGTTTTTCAGATGTACAGCATGTCATTTACGTAACTTACGAAGTGTTCCCTCTGATGAGTCTAGAACCCACCTGGCAATGTGCATAGTTATTACGATATTATTGGCTACATCCCCATGATTATTCTGTAACTGCCAGGCTGTATTTTGTAATCCCTTCACCTCTTTCTTAGGAACACTAATTCCACTCAGGAGGGCTTCCTCCCTGTAACATCATCACCTCCCAAAGGCCCCACCTCCTCATACCGTCACCGAGCGGTTTGGGTTTTAACATGTGAGTTTTGGGGGAGGACACATTCAGACCAAAGCAACGTGCTCTGTTCTCCTATCCCTCCTCTACACTCTCCATCCACTTCCCCTTGTCAACTGTATTTATAAGGTGGATGATTTTTGGCCTTATTTCTCGGGGCCATCAGGCACCCCGTTTCTTCAGTGCACCCAAGGGGTAGACAAACCTCTAAGAAGGGAGCTCTCTGTGCACAAAATGGCCCCAGTGCAGGAGGGGCAGCAGATTCCAACTCGGGAGCCCTCTGCTCCTCCTGATCCAGACTCCCTGACCCCCTGCAGTAAATGGTGGCCCCGGCTGTTTTGTGTTCCTGCAGATCACCAAGGCATCAAGGAGAAGGCTGACGGTGAGCCTGGCTTACTCGGAGAGCCACCAGATCCGCGTGTCCCAGCAGGACTTCCGGCTCTTCCGCACCCTCTTCCTGCTCATGATCTCCTTCTTTATCATGTGGAGCCCCATCATCATCACCATCCTCCTCATCCTGATCCAGAACTTCAAGCAAGACCTGGTCATCTGGCCATCCCTCTTCTTCTGGGTGGTGGCCTTCACGTTCGCCAACTCAGCCCTGAATCCCATTCTCTACAACATGTCACTGTTTAAGAATGAGTGGAGGAAAATGTTTCGCCGCTACTTTTTCCCAGAGAAGGGAGCCATGTTTACAGACACCTCTCTCAGAAGAAATGACCTGTCCATTATTTATAGCTAATTAGTTTTTCTCTAGAGGCAGAGCTGGTCACCCTCTGGCAAGCCATGATGTGTTTTCAAAGGGACTTGATTTCCAGGACCAGCACACCAGTGCACCCTGCTTTCAGAAAATGTGACCTATGCAAATACATTTACGGCACCAGTAAATTAAGGGGTGATCATTCCGTATAAGAATTTTATCCTTTATCAAAGGATTTGTTATGGGTTCCTTTAAGTATGAATGTTTTCTGTGTGTTTGTAATATGATTGAATTTAATAAATTTTATTTATAACTGTTCAGCCATTACATCTCCTACCTACATATGAAGCCACACCTTGCTGGTTTCTGCAGTGAGTCTTGGAACTGGCCCAGGACTCAGATTCCTCCAGGGTCACAGCCACTGGAGGTCCTACCCTGGACTTGCAAGGCATCTGGATTACTCATTACTGTCAACAGTGCTTGAGGAATTTCCCAGGAACAATTAAAGGTGACTTTTTTTTTTTTTTCATTTATAAGAAATGCCATGGACTCTTTTAGGAGAAGCAGTGTCATGAAATCAGAGTATGTAGGAAGACCCTCAATATTTGGGAGGCTATAAGAAATGACCTCGGGATGTACTTTGGGAGGGTGGGGCAAACACAGTTTATTGATGGACAGGTGGTAGAATGGGAGGAAAACAGAGGACTCAAGGGTGACTCTAGATTTGTAGCCTGACACTGGCTGGATGGTGCAGCAGCCCTACAAAAATGGGGGAAGGCTGGGGGTGGGAGAGCTAAGAGTTTTATTTGAGGCTTGTGTAAGCTTGAACTTTTAGTGAGGTCCAGATGGAGAGTAGGGAGCTGGATGCAGGAATGTGGAGCATGGGCCTGAAGATACAATGCTGAGGCTCATCAGATGCTGTTTTTGAAATATCCCTTGGAGAGAAGAGAGTGAAGAAACCAGAGCCAAACAGAACCAGGGGACACAACATCACGAGGAAGTTGGGCCAATGGCTGGAAAGCACAGTAGCATGGGGCCTGGCACATAGTAGGTACTCAGCATGTGTTGGTTGTCAAGTAAATCAGCACCAGTAGTTGCCATTGCTTGTGGAGTTTCTTGAATAGCTTCTTGTGAAGTAAGATTTATGCTGTTCACAAGCTCAAGAACAAGAGGACAGGGATTCTTTGTTCATCTTTAGTTAATAGATTTGACAAATTAAAACTCTTTTGAAGTGACGTGTGGCTACCTTAGGATCTCCGTGGTTGTCCAACTGAAGTGGCAGAGCCTGGCTCTGACAGTCGGCTGTTCCGTGTGATGACAGGCAGGGCTTGCCCATTCATGGTCACCTGTCTCCTCCTTCCTTGCTGGGAGAACAAGCACGTTGGGGTGGGGGCCAGGCGCCTCCCATGTTCCCTCAATATGCCAGCACCCGGGCAGAGATCTTCCCATGCACGGGACAGAGGTGTCCTTCCCCACCTCCCGACCCATTTTGTAGCTGTCGGCTGGGCACTGCTAGTGTTTGCACGGCTCCTAAGTGCTGTAACTGAACCCTCATTCCATCCCATCAGGCAGATCCTCTTTCCCCGCATTTCACAAGAGAAGAGTGAGGCTCAGAGAAGCCATGAAATCAGCCCAAATCACACAACTACTATACATCTGAACTGGATTTTGACTCAAGGGCTCTGGTACCAAAGCCTGACTCCTTTTCAAGTTGAGAAGTTGAGGCTTCTGTGAAACAGAGGCAAATGGCTTTGCATGCAATTAGACACTAATGTTCACCAGTTCTGCCGGTGGTGTGGGGCACTGGTGTTCACCCCCCACCCACCATGACCTTTCCTACACTCTCCAGCTCAAGGCAGGGGGCAGGGGCACTGTGGTCTCCCCCCAGATCTGGCTTCCAAGGGCCCCACATTCCAATTCTCTCAGGGAAACTGAAGGCCTGCTCGCCTTCAACATTTTGGCCACATCTGAAATAAGTGAATTAAGTGCTGGAAAGAGCGAAGGGCTGGGGGGTTGTTTGCCAGAGTGCACCCAGACCCATGCCTCTCAGTCGCAGGTCGGAGAGCTGGGGCCGTGCTGCCTCCTTCACGGGCCCAGGGCTCACTGGCCTGGCCCAGCCTACACTCATTCACCTACTGTTTTAGCCACGGTGCCTCGTCCAGGCTGGCAGTTAAGGCTTTCTGGGCTAACGGGAACACCCTTTTTCTTTTTCAGGAAGTTGGGAGATGCCAGAGTCGTTAATGGAGATTAGGCCAAAGTTCATAGAAAACCAGGGAGGGAAGAACACCTTCCAGGATATAAAAGTGCATACTACCCATCAGTCTGCAGTACTTCTCTATCTCTCTCTCTCTCACATACACACACACACACACACACACACACACACACACACACACACACGAAAACCCAAATCATAGGAAACAGGAGACTATATTTTAATGAATCCAAGTCTGGTATCCTAAGCCTCAAATGATTCCTTAGAAAACACCAGTGAAAACATACATCCAGCTGAGTGCAAACTGATTCACTTATTCCCACATATATTTTCGGATGTACTGAAGGTTTTATGTTTCCTGAGGGAAAGGGGAGGAGAGACGGCCAAACTAAACTAAGATAAATAGAGTTGAAGGCTGAGTGAGAACAGTAAGTTTCCAAATGAAACTTGACATCCTCGATGTTGCTACAAAAGGTTTGCTTCCGATTTGCCATCACAGTAACCTGAAACAGAACACAAAGGCATCAGTGACAGAAAGATGGGCGCAGTGTTCGATGTATTATGAATGCATGGCGGCCTCAGGGCTCAGCTTATTCAAGCACTTCTTGTGCGGTTACAGCTGGATGGGGCTGTCATTCATAAACATCCTCTAGGCTGTTTCTGAGACCCTCTGACTTTCTCTGAGGGCAGTGGGGTCTGCTATATGAAATAGTGTTCTTTCTATTTGTCTTAAATTTTCCTCACTGCATTTCAAAGGGTTGGGGGTGCATCTGCCTAGTTCAGAAAGTGGGCGTAACCTCAGCCTCTGTTTAAGTTGTTTTTTTTTTAAATTATATTTCATTGATTATGCTATTACAGTTGTCCCATTTCTCCCCCATCATTCCCCTCCACCCTTCACACCCCCTCCCACCCACATCCCCCGCTTTAGTTCATGTCCATGTTTCATAAGTTCTTTAGCTTCTACTTTTCTCACACTATTCTTGCCCTTCCCCTGTCTATTTTCCAAGTTGTTTTATAGATCGCTCACTGAGTCCTGTGCCACATACCACCAGACGGTGCCAGCGGGGGCTTCAGCACCACACACAAACACAGCAGCAGCAACGACCTCGGTTTGCATCCAACTCAGCTACTTACTACGATCTGGGGCAACTTTTGTAATGTTTCTTAGCCTCTGTTTCCTCATCAGGTAGATGAGAATGTGGATGGTACGATATCTATTTCATAAGGGGTCTCCGAGGATTAAACGAGATGTAGGCAAAGGGTTTGTCTTGGAGTCTGGCTGCGGTGAAATCCTTTCCTTGCCTGTCATTTAGGCCACTTCAGGGTGAAACATCAAAACCGTACTGATTTATGCTTTTGGTCTGGGCTCCATCTGCTTGTGTAGCTTTGCTCAGCTAGTTAGAGGACCAAGAGAAAAGTTCGGTGTGTTCTCTTTGCCTACATTTTAGCGTTGCCGTGTTCGGATTTTGAAGCCCAGTTTCCCGTGGGAGTGAGTGTCGATTCAAGTAGACAGCGTGCTTTTTTCCCAGAACATTCCTGGTTTTTAAATCAAGATCAGATGGGGGTAGTATCTGTATGAAGACCCAGTGATCATTCCAGGGACTCTCAAAAACGTGCAAGGCAAATCAGCCAGTCAATTTGGTTTGATGTCTACGGAAGGAGCATTTGCCGAAACCATTGCTCTTACGGACATGACTTTGTTAAAAATCAGGTCTCTAAGTTTTTACTCATCACTGGGGCCTCTGAACCCCAAACAATGTTAATTTGGTCAAAACAGTTTGGGGGGCAGTGTAGCCAGGGGTAAAATCATGTGACTACAGACTAGGCTAAATCCACAGGGAAAAAGGAAGAGTATCCCCTGCAATTTTATGTAGTTAAAAGTGTCAGGGTTTTGGAAAAGGCCTTTGCCCACTCTTTCTGCATCAGCCCCATGATAAGGCCACTGAAAAATCTGGTCAAGAAGAATCCAGACTTGGGCTCAGAGGGGCTCCCAAGGCTCCCTGGTTTCTCATGCATGCAGATGAAATGCATCTTTCCGATGGGGGAACCCAAACTCACTGCCCACCACCCCTCAGGGAAAGCAGGCTGCCACCCGGGCTCCCGCCCGCCTGTCCATCCACTTACCATTGTGCATAATCAGCCTGTACTGCCGAGCCAGGCACAGCTCCTCCTGCCTCCGCCTCACGATTCTCTGCACTTCTGGAGGCAGGCCATGGGGGTTGCGGGCAAACACGAAGGAGTAGCTATCGGCACAGGTGCCATCGAGGTTCAGGAGGCGGCAGGAGTACTGCACAGCATAGGTGTCATAGTCCGTGTCGATGATCCAGTGGTCATCGTCTGCAAACCAGAAAGCCTGAGCCAAGGCCCTCCCTCAGCCAGCTCAGCCAGCAGGGAAACTCACCGCCCCTGAGAAGCCAGCAACTTCCTGAACCTGGCTTCATTTAGTTAGGAGTGGGAGACCACAGAGAATTTGGACAGTTTTTATAAAACTGGGAAAATGAGACAGGATTTTGTTTTCCTTTACAGAAAAATATTCCAGAGTTGGGGGAACCTCATTCACTTCAACGGCTATCTCTCACCCTGATGATAAATGTGATAGCATCTTTTTAAAGAACAATTGAGAATGTGAGCCTTTCTGTTGTGTCCTTCTGTTGTGTCTTCTCCATCTATCCTCCAAGAAGATCTATGCCTTTGTGGCTGATGTCTGTCAGCCACCAACTTACGTTGTCCCCAACAATCAAGATGTGTCTCTTGAGATGCTCTACATCAGCTAGTTCCCAGTCACCTCAGTGGCCACATTGCCCTCCTGCCTCAGTCCACTGGAGGACACCACTCTGAGGGTCTGGTTCATGGCTTTTCCGGCTCCACCTTAAGTCCTGTTTAGTAACCCTGCCCACTTCTTCCAGCTAGCCAAAAAAGTAGTTTGTGCTTTGGAGGCACTAGATGCCTACCATCTGTGACCAGCAACTCCTTTTTAGGGCTTGTACTCATCAGGCCTCCCCAAGAGAGGCAGAGTTGAGCCTATGAAAAAGTTACATGGTATTTATTCCTCAGACTGGGATGTAAGCCATGAAGAATAAGTGTAAACGAAGGTGGGGAAAATGACAACTCAGGCAGGACAAGAAATAAGAATGCAGGTGAAGGCTCTGCCATGGCGAAACAACAGCGCTCAGGTTTATCCAAATACCTTGTATTTGGTAAAAAGTGCCACGTCTCTACCCAATTTAACATTCTTATTGACAAGTAAGTGCGAATAGGGCTTTCTGAGCACTTTAGCACGTCAGTCATGTCGACACTTCCCACGTCTTCTCAGTTACTCCTCACAGGGCCCTCAAAGTGCACTCTATTATTTTACAGACGAGGGAAGTGAGGCACAGGGAAGCCAAATGACTCACCCAGGACACCAAAAAGCAGGGCAGAACTGGGATGCAATCTGGCTCTGCAGCCCACTTGCATAAACTCTACACCACGTTGTCTCCAGGCAGTAAGTAAATTGGAGGCACAGGGAACAAGACACAAAAAGGCTTTGCATCTCCATCTCACACCCAGGTCCACAAGCAAGTGATGGTTCTGCCCTATGCCATGCTCCACACTGGAGGAACGCAGAGGTACTGGATTCCCCAGCATCAGAGTGTGTGAGGGAGGTCGCTAACACTCACCCTCAGTCAGCTCTGGCCGTGCCTGTTGGCTCTGAGAATCCCCGGAGTGCCTGCCCCAACAGGGATTCAGAACAAACCAAGGCCTTGCAGGAGGGCTGCGCAGGAGGGAGTGGTGGAGGCCCCTCTTCAGTTCACTCCAGGCTCCTCAGGAAGGATGAGCCACCCTGGCACCTCTCAGGACCCACGGAGAGTGTCAGAGGTCAGATGGGGGTGCCCAGACACCCCCTGGGCACTCAGTGGCTGCTCACTGGTGGCCATGCAGTTATTCAGCAGGAGGGCTGGGCCCATAAGCCAAGTGGCCCCCTGCTGGGCCCCACCCCAACCGCCAGTTTCCCTCACAGGCTCCTGAGTCTTCCTTCTCTCAGAATGAAGTCATTTCTTCACTGGTTATGGGGCTCACTGTGTCTGTCAGTCACAGGCACCGCAGCAGCCTACCCCTCAGACACAAAAGCCCTCTGCTTTGAAATGTGACCCTGATTCATGATCCAGGTGGCTGTTAGCTCAGCAAATCCACAGCTTAATTTTTTCCCTCAGAGTTGTTGCCAGATATGAATTCTAACATAGTAACTAAGTAACTTCCAAAGCTCAGTTCCAGGCAAATTGAGTACTGTTCTTGACTTTTAAAAAAGGCTGACATTGGGCCCTGGCTAGTGTGGCTCAGTGGACTGGGTGCAAGCCTGAGAACCAAAGGGTCCCTGACTCAATTCCCTGTGCAGGCACAGGCCTGGGTTGGGGATGTCTGAGAGGCAACTGATTGATGTTTCTCTCCGTCTCTCATCCTCTCTCAAAAACTAAATAAAGTCCTAAAAAAAAAAAGGTCTAATTTGGTCTGGTGTTATCTCCAGGCTCTTTTTGGCTAAATAATGCAGAGGTGGAGAATTTAAATTGTAACAACCTTTTAAATTATAACAATCTTTACCCTATTCTCCCTCCTAAGACAAGAGATGAGCTGTCCGGGCCCTGCTAGAAAGAATGAGCTCAGGCCTCCAACCTTCTCACTACCCGTGGCTGCAGGGGTCCCTCTGGAGAGTCGGACACCCCAAACTTTTCTGGGTGGCAGCTATCTGCTCACAGCAGAGCTAGGGAGAGTGCAGACAGTGGCCATATGGCTGCTACCATCCCTGGAAGTGGGATTACACGGCCACTGTACCTACACCATTCCCACGCAGACTGGTTTAGTGGTTTTGATTACCAGTCTGCAAAGCAAACCAAAACAAAACAAAAAGCACCCCCCACCAAAACCCCACTCAGTTACAGGGAGCCAACTCTGGCTCACCGTGTGGGCCTGGAACGTGCCCCTTCAGCTCCCCCGACCTGTGTCCTCCAGTCACCTAAAGTGATGAGAAGCTCCCTGCAGTTCTCAGGTCTAACTGCCCAGGCGGTGTGATGCTAGTCCTGCTAATCACCTGAAAAACCCACAGGCCCTGTCAAACCAGGTGATTAGCTGTGTGCCCCCAGGCCAGTCACTTCTCTAACATGGGCCTTCTCTCATTTCTTCATTTGTAAAATGAGAGACTTGAACCTCATGCTCTTCGCAGCTCCTATCATCCCAGACCCAGACTATGAAGCTAGTATTTCATGACTGGGGAGAGAACTAAGCAGTAATAATATCATACACTCAGAGAGAACTCATGTCTCAGGCACTAAGTGCTTGCGGCATGTTAACTCATTGCCTCCTCCTAACACAACTCCATGAGGTAGGTGCTATGGTCACCTCCTTTTACAGGTGAGGAAACTGAGGCACAGAGGAGATGAGGAGCATGTCTAAGGTCTCACAAGTAGGGGGTCAAGTTAGGATTTGAACTCAAGCAGTCAAACTTTAATGCTGCATGAGTAACCACCACATCACACAGCTTCTCTGAAACGTAACCTAAGCAGGAATTTATCCTGACACCTTCCGTATCAAACTTATCTCAATATCACAGCAATCACTTTCAATACTTCAATACTCTCTTGTTCTCCAGATGAAAGCCTAGATGGAAACTCAGTCTGCAAGAGGTAAAAGCAGAACTAACCTGGTTTGTTTGGGGAGGAGGAGGCAAAAGGCGAAAGACAACAGGCAAAGCCCTACCTGCTCCTGGGGTCTTCTCTACCCTCCCCAGTGCAGTACCAACAGATTCCTAGTCCTTCAAGGAGTGCATCTTAAAATGCCACAGAGCATCATGTGTTTATGCTTTCTAAAAATTAGTCATCTTGTACCCCCAGTATAGATTTTTATAATCCATTATCAGAAGAGTATACATTTATGCTAATTGATTCACTTGAGGAAGTTTTGCTGCATTGTTTGTAATAATTTTATTACTTCTAAGGAGAAAAGCTTTTTTTGCCCCTTGTAAAATAACATCTGCATCTGTACCGTGTCAGTCAGTGCTGACAATGCAATTTGATGGAAAAAATGCAATTTCATCGAACATACAGCTTTAGAGACAGTCAAGGTGTGTGTGCATAATGATGGGCCACAGAAAGAACGCTTCTGCCTGGATCGCCAGCTGAGTCCCCCCAAGCAGTCCCTGTGGCCTATTATTCCACAGGAGAGCTCAGACAACACTTTGTAAAAGCTGGTCTGTATTAGGAATCCCTGCTGCTCAGGGCCACCTAATCCCGGCCCAGGAGCTGGAAGCACTGGCTCTGGCACTGATTCTCACAGATTTATGGTATGACCGTGGGCAAAGCAATACACTCCTTTGGCCTTAGTTTATTCTTCTGGTTATTGAACCCCCTTTGTAGGGTTAACTATCTCTAAGATCCCGTGATCCTGACCCTCCCCACCACCACAGCTTGCATAATTCTCTAGGTACCAAGTAGGCTCCAGATTTGAAATTTGAGAGAAATGGAGGGAAAATAGAAAAGCATACAAATGTGTTCTCATGGTTGGGCCAAGTTTTAGGATGCTCTTCTAGGAGTCTTCAATGCTCTCCATCACCCCCTCCCACCCCCTGCCCCATCTGAGTTTCAGTGCTTAGGAGGAAGGGAAGAGGTCACTGCCACCAAGGGCACTCTGCCTGGCTCAGAATCTCAGCATCAGCAGGCACGGGGCACCAGGTGGCAGTGGGTCAGCCCTATGCATCATGCTCCCTGCATCCTTGGATGAGGGTCTCCCAGCCTCTGGTGGGGTCCCAAGTAGTCAAGCTGTGTCAGGGGTTCAGCCCACAGAGATAGAGGAAATGCAAAGGCTGGTGGAGTGGTGATGTGGGCTGGGTTTTGGGGAGGTGGGAGCTCGGAGAAGGTGGCACGTCCTGCAGCAGTGCAGCAGCAGGACAGGAAAATGGCAGGAAAAGGTCACCTGATAAGCCCAAAGGTCCTTTGAGCTTGGGCCAGGTTTTTTGAGCTGGCGGGTGGGGGAGGTGAGAAGGGGGTTTAACTACACTCAATTTCATGCCCCTAACCTGAAGCAGTGCAGAGGGTTCCTGCCACTTACAGACCATTTTCTTCCAAGGACAACACCAGAGAAGAAACCCATGTGGCCACTTTATGGGTTTCACCCCCAAGACAGTCCCACTGAGCTGATTACTCACTTCCTCTCTGGAGAAAGGACGCTACACCCCAGTACTTCATCTTGAACTTGGCAGGGTCCTCGGTGTCTGTGAAGGTGCCCACCATGTCGGCGCACACTTCCCAGTTGCTGCAAAAGCCAAGGGGATCCTGAGCCAGGCCGGGCAGAAGGCTTCCTCCCTCCATCCCTCCCCGGTGCTCCCTTCCCTCCCTGGTCAGGGTTTGGCTCTCAGCCCGGAGAACCCTGGAGTGCAGAGAGCTCTGCCGCCCAGAGGCCACTGACTTCAAAAGACGGACTCGGCCCTTGGCTGTGGCGCTCATCTGGCCGTTCTCGTCCACGGAGAACTCGGCGATGATGTTGTCCTGCAGAAAGAGTCCCTCGGGGTCCTTCTTGGCCAGGGCATACCAGGTCCCGGAGAACTTCGAAAGAGACGAGAGCAGGTTTGGTGTCTGCAGTGCACGGCGGGCCACGGGGCTGGGAGAACTCGAGCAGGGTGAGGGGTGGGGTGACCGCGGCCGCCGCGACGATACCTACCCGAACCTTGTCGAAGTTCTCCTTTACTGGGAAGCTGCTCACCCGGCAGTCGCGCTCTGCCCGAGCGCTGCCCAGCGCAGCCAGCAGCAGGAGCGCCCACACCCACTCCATCTCGCCCAGGAATCCGCCCTGTGGGAAACGTGCGCCGTGAGTGCCGGGCAGCGGAGCCACCCGGCCCGCTACGGCCCGGCCGCGCCACCCGGACAGCGCGAGTCCCCCGCCGGTCCTCCCCCGGGTGCTGCTCACCACCCGGAGACGCACGCAGACCTGACCGGAGCGACCAGGCGCGCAGGGAGCCAGGGAGGCGAGCGCGCCGCGGGTGCCACTCGGCCGCTTTATAGCTCCGGGGGGAGGGGGTCGCGCTGTTGCAACCGTGCCGAGTGAAAGGCACGGGGGGAGGCGCGGGGGCCGGCGGGCCAGCACTTGCATAACTCTCCCTGACTCACCGGCGTCCACACTCAGGGAGGGTCCCTTTAGCCAGAGTCTCACCTCCAGTACCGCCCGGAGTTTGGTGGAGCCGCCGCGCAGGGTGGCCTCGATGGGGCCCAAACTCTCCAGCGGCGATGAGCCGCGGGAACAAGCCCTGGCCTACTTACCCAGCACTTGTGCCAGCGGCCGTAGCTGCGGCCTGGGGTGGCCTCGGGGCCCAGTTGCTCTGGAGGGGGGCCCAGGTCGGCCTGGCGGGAAAACTGTGGCCTCCCAGAGCGAGGAGACCTACGGTGATGCTGCCTGGTGCGTCAGTGCCCCGGCCCTGGCCGTGCCAAATTGGCCCCTCTGCCCTATGAAGGCCAATGGCGAAGGGGTTTGGGAATATTTCGGCCAAGTAGTTTTTCATTTTATAAAGGATGCATTTTACTCCCTTTCGGGAGAGTTGTGGTGCCCTCTGGGTCAATATTTGTTCTTTAGTTTCAACATCTTTAGAAGCATTAAAACCCTCCCTGTTAAATATTCTCCAGAAACGCAACACTGGTCAGGATAGGAAATAATTTAGCGACCTCCGTGGTCGCCTACTTTATGATGCTTCCATCAAACCATTTTGAAACTCATCTACCACTTGTTTATGATACAGTTTTATTTCAAAACCATAGTAGAATTTTGTTTTGTTTTCAAAACAGCTAAGGAGAGTTGGCTGAGGAGTGGACAAGACAGAGGTAAACAAAACTCTAGACAAATGTCAATGGTCAATTAAGTCACATGGTGTGACTAGTGTAATTTTGCTTGTGTGATGGAAGATTTACCAACCCTGTTTTTCTCTTTCCATTCAGAGGTAAAGAGCTCTCCTAATCTGATCAAACCGGAAGATGCAACTTTTGACTGAATGAGAATTCATGATATGACAAAGAAATACCTTTTTATAACGTTCCTTCCATACAATGTCAGTTGCGTATTCAAGACGAATTTCAGTTGTGTCTCCATGACTCAAATTGGAAAGAGCTGAGATGATTTTGGATCATTTTGTTGACACAAACCAAGAGAGGGTGAGGGAAGAGAAGATTGGCTGCTGAACACAGAAATACGGAGTTGATGGTCTTCTGTCAGCTCTTACTAGGTTAAAGCATTGGAGTTGCTATTTTTTTTTAAAGATTTTAATTTATTTATTTTTAGAGAGAGGGGAAGGGAGGGAGAAAGAAAGAGAGAGAGAAACATCAGCATGAAAAAGAAATATTGATTGATTGCCTCTCCTATGCTCCCCAACCAAGACTGAACCCACAACCGAACCTGCAACCCAAGCATGTGCCCTGACTGGGAATCAAACGAGTGAGCTTTCACTTTGCAGGACAACACACAAGCAACTGAGCCACGCTGGTCAGGGCCCTTGGGGTTACTTTTGATCCCCCTGAAAAGACATCTGAGCTCTCCCTCACCTTTCTGTTGAAGGAGATCAAAGTTTTACCACCCTGAAGCTTCCTGGCATACTGATTTTCAGCTGGTTATTAAGAAACAAAAGTCTCAGAAAATTACCCTTGACTCTCCCCCTTTTAAGCTGGAGAGACTGAGGCAGAAAAAACTGCTTCAGGAAGGGAATCTTAAGATTTCGCCTTAGCCTAATTGGAATGAATTAAGTACGGTAAATAGAAGGGCTTCAGGCAGGGCCTGCTATTTAGGCAGCCCTGTACCCGTTGTCTCTGAGTCCCCTAGGGGGAATCTCCTGCCTTGTGTGTTCACCCATCCTCAGCTACCTATGAAGCACCCTTTTTCACTTTTGAAATCTCAGACCCCTACCCACCTCACCTCCTTTTTCTCCTTTGTCCGAAATATCATATATGCCCAATGTTGCCTCTCTGTCTTTGGAGTTTTCATGCTCATTTGAATTCCTTGAGTGCATGTGTTAAAGTTATGATTTTCTCTTGTTAATCTGTCTCTGTTAATTTGAGTATTAGCTCAAGGAGAACTAAGAAGGTGGGAGGGAAAGTATTAGTACTTTTTTAGCCCCCACACTGTAACTCTTTGGACACCCACCTACCTGTTCTGCTTCCTTTTCACCTTCCCCTCCACCCTGGCTCTCATCTGAGTCTCTGGTGTCTCAGGAAGGCCAATGATGACGCATTTAACTCCCTAGTGCCCCAGAGCTAGGAAAGCCCTGTTTCTGGCCAAACTTTAACCAGAAGATCTTCTGCTTAGGCCAGCTTTATCACATGCAAAATCCCACCAGCTCAGATAAGGTCTGCTCCAGAGCCAGTCCTGCAGGGACCATGTGTGTGGTCATACCTGTGGTGGTATCTGTGCATCATAGGTGGGAAAGGGCTTTAGAGCATCTCTCTCAATCTCCTGTCCAATACTTGGATCCCCTCTAACTTTCTGGAGTAGGGATCTTCCAGGTTCTCCTCCAACACCTGTGAATTGTTGAGGGAGAGATAGTCCTGCTCTCCATCACAGGAGAGCCCCAGCTGAGCCCGGCTGCCTTTGGACAGCTATTATGCTAGAAAAGTTCCCCTATACCCCCAGCCCTTTCAACCATTTCTCCTAGACCATATTCTGGCGGTCCTTGTACACACCATCTACTGAGTAAATGTAGGAGATTTCAATGCATTTTTATAGAGGTTGTTTTTACAGCGACATTTTTCACTCATTTGTTAGATGCTTGTTCCTCCTCCCACTTTAGCTCTTGTCTTTTAATGATAAATCGTGAAACTTGGTGTCCCAAATACCAGCAAAGAAAAACAGTTTGCTTTGGCATTCTCTCTCAAAGTTCTTCATGATTATGCATATGTGAACACAGGTCAGCTGATGTTTTCAAAGCACTTTAGTGCTTTGAAATTTATCTATATAAAATTAAATTTCAAATATGCATGTATAGATAAAAACATCAATGGGAAAAAATTCACAGTGATTAAACCCTGTGTAGTAGGATTAGGGTCATGTAAAGGTGTGGGGTGTCTTTTGTTTTGTTTTTACTTTTTTGATTGGGACCTTTCTGTAGTTTCCAAATTTTCCTACAATGAAAGTGTTTAATTGGAATATAAAACAAATATTCTCTTTGCAGTTTTTTTCTAGATGTAAAATTATGTTTTCAATTGTATCTTACAAATTGCATACAACATACACAAAATGTCACTTACTTGCCATACTTCATGGAGAGACAGATCATGTTTCATTCATCTTGCTGTCGACCCCCACCAGCTTCTCCATGGGATTTATTAAGAGACCTGTACATAGTAGGTGCTCAATCAATAGATATTGATTTAATTTGTGTGTTGAAATGAGTCATTTTAGGTAAGCTTTGTAAAATATTTATTTTAAAAAGCCTGGTAAGAGGCCATTCTTTCTAAAATATAATTTCTCAGAATCTAGCCATTGTAGCAGAGCTAGCTAACCATCCTTCTACCGTAATAATTTGTCCTCTTCTTCCATGATGTAGAATTTGGGGGGAGAGGCTGATCTGCCAAAGGGAACCTCCCCACTTCCTGCATCTCTCTAAGACCACAGGGCTAAGTTTTGGTTAATGGAAGGAGGGCTAAAGTGCCGCAGAAAGGGCTCATGAAAATTCGTGCCTGTCCCATCGTCCTGGCTCTTTCTCTCTCTCTCCTCGTCTGCCCACTGGTGGAGCCTCCATCAGCCTGGGACCCCAACCAGGGATTAACTTGATGCGAATGAGAAATGAACTTTCACTGGAATAAGCTGCTGAGATTTGGGGGGTACCCGCAGTAACAGAAATTAATGTTACCTTAACTAAAGCATCAACAAACCAGCCACTAACTCCTAGGAAATATTGGAAAATGTTTTACCATAATCGAAAGAAGACCTGATGCAAAAAATGTATGTCCTTACCATTATAAGAATTAAGCATTTCCAATCAGCTCCCTTTTGTATAAACTGACATTTACATCCACATCTTGACAGAGAGGTCAAGAAAAATGGAACAAGAATTTAAAAAATGGGTAGCATTTGTCTTCTCGCTGCATTTAAAAGATGCCAGAATAAATGGTGGGGAAATGAAAAGATTACTCAGCCAACATGTTCAGATGCAAAAAGTCAAACTAATTTTTTCAATAAGGTTAGGGTTTTTTTTCAGTAGTTACAAAGTCATTGCTGAATTTAATTGATTTAGTTGAAAATAACATGGATCCCACCATGAATCATCTCTGAGATACCTGGTCATACCCATCAATTAGGCACAGGCAGATACTCTCTCAAGAGCAAATGGGCAAGGTAAAAGGGTCTTTTGCACTTAGCTGCCCGCATATGTCTGACATCCCTGCCTTTAGGGGATGCCTTTTGGTGATGAATAGCAGGAAAAACAAAGAATTTTGCTGAGGTGAAGCTGAAGAATGGATTTAATATGATCTGAAATGTACCCAATTCAGGACATGGTTGGTCTTGTGTGAGTGTTTCAACCTTGTGCATGGTTTTGGCTATTTTATAAGCATTACTTCCAATAGAAATAGTTAACTGCAGTGGAAAATTTTTAGTTGTGCTGGAATTAAGTATTATGTGTGTTCATTAATATAGCATACTGCTGAAGAATGTAAACTTATTACACAGAAAGTTTAAGGTATTCTTTAGTATACCTGTAGGTTTTTAAAAAGTGTTCCTGGAATTTTTATTTAACTTTTGTATTAGCGTTTGACAGTTTATATGATAACCGTCTAGATTTTAAACTCCTTAAAGGGAAGGTCTTTGCATATTCTCCTGTAAGCTGCTAGTATGATTTGTTGTACCCCTTGGGGATGCACTTTTTAATTTAATCCTATTTAAACTGATAGGTTTGGGGTAGGTCACTATCACTTACTAGCTGTGTGGCCTTGAGCAAGCTATTTAATTTCTCTGTGCTTCAATTTCTTACCAGGAAAAAACAGGAAATAATAGCACCTACCTCATGAGGTTACTGTAAGAATTAAATGACGTAATACATGTAAGAGTCCTAGAAGAGGGCCTGGCACAGACTACATATTATAATGTTAGCTATTCTTATGAACATTTTTTTCATTGTCATTACCTTGTGGCTTGTATTTCTAAAAATAAAAATACCCAGTAAATGAAATGGAGTTTTCATATCAACTTAGTTATTATCTCAGATATGCTTTATCAAAACAAATGACTGCTAATGTCTATAGCATCTAGGATATTGACCTTTCCCCTCATTTCTCCTACAAGTTAATGTTCTATTTTTTTTTAAATCTATGTTTAAATCAACTAGAAATGCTGACATAAAAGTTAAATAGTGATGTTTAACAAAATCAACAATTATTTTGCAGCGTCAAAAATTCATTCTAAGTGGTCTGTTTGGTAATTTTATATATTTAACTATATATTTATTATATAAGTATACAATTATATTTAAATATAATTCTCATATATAATTGCATAATAAATATATAGTAAATAGATAATATGTTACATAATATATAATATAATATCATATATACTATATATTATCTATAATAAATATTTAATTATATATAATTAAATGTATATATATTTAATTTTGTCTTTTCAGTGCTTGGGACTGACCAGCCAATAAGAGACACAGAGGTCTTGTCAGCACGGGCTAGAGACTGCAAGGACTACCCCGAGGAAGAGGTGCAGAGGCGACAATGGATGGGATTCAGTCAAGGACAGGAAGGAAGGGAAGGGTAGCTGTGTGTGTGCTAAAAGGCAGCTTTCCAGTACTTTTCTTTAAAACAATCTTTGTCTTCATAAAACGTTCTTCAGTGCTCAGAGTCACCAGCAAGCCCGCTTTCTTGCTTCTCTTCTGGCTAATTGATTGCCCGCCCCATCAACTGTTGCCTGGAATCGTGCTTCACATTTGTCCCTTTCTTTTTCACTCCCCAGCAAACTTACCTGTAATCTATGAAAATGGCCTTAAAAACTTTGTTTATGAATGGATTTCTTCACTACAGTGGATCTCTTTTATTTTCTTTCTAATAAGACTATTGTCACTGTAAAGAGGTAAAGCTTTATGTTTAGAGAAGTATGTGAAACCCCTAGGGCTGCAGTTTTGAAGCGAACTTAAATGTGGGTATAACAATAACTTTCAGAGTCACTTATAACATGTTATGTGTGTTTCCATTCATTCAAAAGAGTTTGTTATATAGTTCGGAGCTTTATAGAAATGTTTAAAAGATCTTGACTAAGGTTGAAGTCAGCATTTAAATATTTAAGGAAATTGGTTCATGAAACATGTAGTTTGACTTGTGAGTTGCATAAGAGTGTTTAAATATTTGGGGAAATGTGCTTAATCAATGTAGAAGCTTAATAAATTGAACATTAAACAAAACTAAGTAGTGGTAAGTGTGCTTTCCAGGCCAGAAGTCCCTGAGACATTACAGATCCTAGCAACAGACAAGACAGTTTTTATTCAGTAGATTTAACAGCTGTACTTTGGAGCAAAAATGCATGAGATCTGGCTCTTACTATTGAAAACAAAATCCAAACTAATATGCTTAGCAGGAACCCCCAGTTTGTGGCTGCATGGGTTGCTTTTGGTGACCATGTCTCTCGATAAGGGTCATTATTGATGTTGTGGATTAATTAGGCCTGGGTCACACACAGGCAAAGGTTTTGCCACGTTCACCTCTCTAGTTGTAAGTCCAAGGGTTGTTCCTTTAAAACACTTCCGAGGCCCAGCTTTCTAAAGTGAGGAGGATTGAGAAGTGAAGGGTTTAGAGAAAAAGTAGACCAGGCAACCTGGATGATCAAAGGACTTTTAAGAAAAAGAAAAATAAATATTCCATTTTGTCTTGTGTTGATGTTAAACCCTTCCATCTCCCCTGGTGCTCATTAAAGCTGCCGTCTAAACAGTCACGTTCAAAGTGTAAGTATTTTCACTTCACATCACTGTCTTAAAAGAATGATTCAAGTTGTCAGCTGATGCTGATGTAATACAACTCATGGATATGTTGGTGTTCTTTCTAGCTGCAGAATGTGCATTGCTATTTCTGGAATGGTCACTGCGACTTGCCACTTGCCTGGCTGTCCTAAGATGCTCAGAAGATTCTCTGAGGATTTATAAGCTAATAATGCTTAGGGGTTTTGTGTCCTGAAGAGCTCTGTAATCCTATGCTTCCCAAATCCCAGGACCTTCTGTCACACCCCAAGAGTACAGGCAGTTTGAAAGCTCTGGGAAGCAATCATTCTGCTTGACCTTTGGGGTTCCAATGAGATGCCACTTAGGATCTCCTCAGTAACCTTGACCAGGATGTAGTTTCTTCTTGGCCCTCTGCCCCAGGTGGTCCCTGGAGGGTCTTCCTTTCGGAACTACAGCAGCAAAGCAGGCCACGCCATGGGTGAGGTTAGCCAAGAGGCGGTGGAGAGATACCTGGAGGACCACCCTCGGTTTGCCAAGGAGTTCTTCGACAAGAAGCTGCAGACCGCGGCGCTGAGTGAAACCTCCGAGCGCAGTGCGGTGCAGGGCCCGGCCGGTGGGTCGGTGGGTCCTTGCCGGGGCTGTCGCCAGAAGATGAGGCGGCACTGTGCCTGGAGCTGCTCCAGGCGATGCGGGAGGAGGCGGGCAGCGCAGAAGCGACGGCGCACAGGGCCCTGCAGAGGCTGGCGCAGCTGCTGCAGGCTGACCGCTGCAGCCTGTTCCTTGGCCGCTCCCTCAACGGCACGCCCGAGGTGGCCTCCAGGCTGCTCAACATCACTCCGACCTCCAAGTTTGAGGACAACCTGGTGGTCCCTGACAGAGAAGTTGTGTTTCCCTTGGACATCGGGATAGTAGGTTGGGTTGCTCACACAAAGAAAGCCCTTAATGTCCCAGATGTGAAGAAGGTAGGTGTAATTACAACAGTGGGGCGGAGAGGAGGACCTGGCAGTGTCCTGGAGGGACAGTGGGAGGGAGACCTGGGGTCCAGGGGCCATCCTGTGGCATTGGTTTGGCTCTAACCTGGGGAATGGGGGCAGCAGGGAAGAGGAGCACCTAGGTCCAGGGCCGACAGATTTAGAAAAGAAAAAAATATGAGTGCTTAGTTCAATTTGAATTCAACTTACGTGGGCCAGGCACAGTCCACACCTCCTCCCTCACACCTCGCCCATGCTCTGAACACCACCGCAAAGGAGGCTGCCCGCTGGTGAGATCCTGAACCGCACCCCAGGCCTCTCACCCACAACACTCTCTTCTTTGGGATGGATTGGCTCATAAGTGAATTGTTTCACCCATAGGCTGAATGTGCAAAAAGAAAAACAATACCATTGAAAGTTTAGATTTAGATTATTAAAATTGTGACTTTAAGTGATGACGAAGTGCCACTGGCCCTCCCAGCCCCCCATAGCACAGATCTATCAAGAATGAATTCTAGCCTGGTGAGCAGGACGTCTGGACCTTCCTGAAGGCCAAGAGCGCACAGATGGTTATCTTCTTTTAGAAACAGAACATTTGACTCCTCCTTACCACCACAATGCATGTTCATTTTAGGAAAACGACAAAATACAAATAAAAAGGAGGAAATACAAATCACCCCCGGTCCCTCCACTCAGCAATAACTATAGGCAACAACCTGGAGTTTCTCCTGCCAGGCCTTTTTCTAACGTGTCCCATTATTTTGCTTTGCTATTAAGAAAAGGGGGGGGGGGTGGATTACGCTGTCACGGAGTTGATGGGAAGCCTCCGCTGACATGCTTTCTGTGCGGAGATTTAGTGCTGGCTTGGGAGGGGGGCTGCTGGAGGGGGGAGGGTAATCTTCTCCCCAGCCTCCTGAAGCTGCTTAGAGGAGGAGGGCCTCGGAGATCCAGGAGGCGCAGAGTCGTCAAACATTAGCAACACTCGGCAAACAGCCACCGGGCAGCTCTCAGGTGCAAGGGTTGCCGCCGGGCACATGGAGTCCTCGGTCCCTTTTCACCCCCTCCCAGGGAATCAAGCTGGCTTCAGGAGGTGTGAGGTCAACAACTGACACCGCTTTGGGTGACTATGTGCCCTATGGCAAAGCTCTCTGGACACCAGTCAGCAGGCTGTCCCCACACCCCTGCCGTTTTCTCATGGAAATATGCCTTTGGCCAGTCTCCAACTAAGGCATCTCCAAAATTACTAAGGCATCGTCAAACTTAAGAAAGTGACATGCAAGATTTTTTTTCTGAAAGTTTTTCTTTTAAAAAAGAGATGGATAAAATGACTTCTACTGTAATACTTTATTGATGAACCCAGTTCTCTGTGTTGAGGAGACAATGATAGAATGGAGCTGGTTAAAAGGTTGGGTGGCCTTGGTCTGTTGCTGTCCATGGGGAGCACCCTGCATGGACAGGGCGGAAAATGGAGGGGGGCATCTTTTCTCCCCGTTCTCCCTTTTCCTGAAGACTCCTGGCTGTTATGGTGGGACAGAAACATATGTGCCAAAGACGGACACCCTCCTGAGCTCAGAGGAGAGACAAAGGTTTCATTTATTCTCCATTTCTACTCCTTCTAAGCATTTTTTCCCCCAAGAGGGGTGCTTTTCAACTTTGGATGCACATTAAAATCAAATTGGGAACGCTTTAAAAAATACCGATATCTGAGACTCTCAAAAGGCCAATTACATAGACCCAGGGGTTGGGACGCAGGCACTAGTAGGTTTGGAAAGCTCCCCAGGTGATTCTAATATGTAGCCAATGTTGAAGACCACTCATCTCTCAGGTGAGCGGATGTAAGAGGAGGAAGTGAATTTCAAATCACCCGTGGAATACTAGCTGGAAATGGCTCCTGGAGCTGTTAGTCCAACTCTTTGCTTGGGCAGACAGGAAGTTAGGGCCACGGGGGCCGCATCTCCCCCCGAGTCCCTGGTCCGGCAGGAGAACACAAAGGGCTGAAGAGAATCGAGGCCTCACTCTGCCCAGTGCTCCTGCCACCCTCATTCCACCCCAAGTCTCTGCTGTATTTCTCCTTTTTTTTATGTTCTCTTTAATGCTTTTTTTAATTTTATTTTTCAATTACAGTCGACATTCAGTATTATTTTGTATTAGTGTCACGTGTGCAGCACAGTGGTTAGACAGCCATGCACTTTACGGAGCGATCCCCTCGATATCCCCAGTACCCTCCTGGCACCATACAGTCATTACAGCATTACTGACCACTTCCCCATGCTGCACTTTACTCCCTGTGACTCTTTTGTAACTGCCAATCTATACGTCTTAATCCCTTTATTTTTTTCTCACCCAGTTCCCCACCCTCATCCCTCTGGCAACCATCAGTCTGTTCTCTGCAGGTTCACATTTCAGTCACCGTGGCAAAATCTGCAAAGAGAAAGCTGATGAACACTTATGTCTTAAATGAAGTTTCTATTAATTCTTCACCTTTTCATTGCACTTGACAATTTTTAAAGATTTTTTTTTTCATTCTTAATTTCACTTGATGCTGGCAAAGACCCTGTGCAGGAAGTATATATACTTTTCCACCTTGTCTATGTTAGAATCTTCTCACAGTCAATTAGCCAGGATGTGGCGGGTCTGGGACCACAGCTCAGGCCTTCAGAGGCCTTCCTCTTTCACCGCACCGCTGACCACACACGACTTCTCTCTGGGTGGCAGTGTGGGCACAGGTTAGGGAAGGACTTCTCACACCCAGACCAAGGCAGAACTGGATATTCTGGACCTTGGGGGTCCACAAAAGTTGTAACAAGGAAGCCACATGCTGCAGGGTGACAGCTTTGGCATCAGACACACTGGGTGGACATCTAGGTCTGAGACAAGGTAACTGTGATGGATTGAGTTTCTGCACCTGAGGAATACAGGTACCCAAATGTACAGATGAGATGGACGTGAAGTGCCTGATTCATAAAGATGCTAACATCATCTTTATGCCAAAAGGGTTTGGGGGGCTGGGTGTGGGCGGACAAAACAGGGTCAATGGTTGTTGCCTGTTTTTAAAACAAGTTAAAGGCAGGAAAACTTGGAATAACAGGAAACTGAGAGATAGTCTTTTCAAGTTAATCATTTCTTTTTCTACTGGGAAAGCTGTTGATTAACTATGGATGGGCGGTTCTCAATCTGACTATGATTTTTTTTAAAAGCCACGGAGAAGTCCTAAGTTTTCAATGATTAACAGGATACTTAGAGCTCCCTTTCCCCCTCCTCTCTCATCCCGCTCTCTTTCTGACTCCTGATCACGAAGGATGATGGGATTTAATCAGAATTTAACAATGCTGTGATTGGGTAAGGGACCCAGGCCACCTGGTATTCTAAACAGTGTTCTCTCTGGTTGCTCTTAGCAGCTCCTTTGAAGAAGGACCATCAAAGGGAGTTCATACGTTTGAGAAATACAGAGTTTATTCAAACAAACTTCAGTAAGGATCGTTTGAGCTAGTGAAAATTAAGAAAGCAGAAAGCTTTGTTTTGCCCCGCCCCCTTCCCCTGATTTGATGGATGATTTTATCCAGGGCTTTCAGATACAATAATAAGCAAGCATTCTATTTTCAAACTCATTGGCCATTTTCTCAAACCAGCCAAATGAATTTGAGAATGTTTTCTTGCGTGCAGAATCTAGAATGAGATAGCATCCAGTGTTGAAGCAGCGCAGTGAAGTGTTAGCCAGGAGATGCTGACTCCATCCCACAGTGCGTGTTTCTGGCGTTTTGTTTATCCCTCCAGTGCCCGGGATGGCTGCCTAAGTGGAGGTGATCGTGATCTGTAGTGGATGGCAGGTTAGGAGGAAAACAGGATGTGAGCGGGCCTGGGCAAGCAGTGGATTAAGAGAAAGAACCTAATTCTGAGGTGTCCTGGTCTGAGAGCACAGATGCTACAGGAAGCAGAGAGAATAACAGATAAAGTCTGGAAAGAAGTGTGACCCTTGCCTCCAAGGGGGCAGAGTGTTGGCCCCCAGAAGGAAGCGTGCTCCTGGGCGAGGAGGCTGACATCAGCTAAGTGCATCTAATGTCTCAGCAATCAGAAGTGGTTAGAAAACTAGAACTAGATGCAAAATAGTAATTGTGAAAGAGAACTATTTTTCATCAAGGGAGGCCCCCTAAAAGTTCCAGGTTTCTCTTCCTTGTATTCTTTGAACACACACTTTGTGTCAAGACACTTTTCTAAGTACTCAACTGATACCACGTTATTCTGTCTTCACAGAGGGGATTCTAGACAGTAGATCATGTCGTTATTACCATTTGCGAAACTTCCTTTACAATTATGCGGTGTTGCCTCCTAAATATATAGTGGTTTGTGCAGTTCCACGTTGGGAGGGGTTGGAAAAGATGGGGTGGTGGTGGGGAAGGCCTGCGTTTGCCTCCCTTAGCATCTCACATTTTCCTTGTGAGGGGTCCCATTTCTAGGGATTCTCCACAGGAGTGATTCACCCACTGAAAGTGCAGATTCCTTGGGAAGGCAGACTCCACTTTAGGAGATTAGGATTATGGGTTTGCTGTGAGCTCTGCAAATCTGTTTATCTGCAGGGGATTCAGAGGCACAGCCAGGGACAACTGCTCTGAGCTGAGCTGTGGGTTCTATTGACCAAGCGGCCTGTGTTCCCTGGTGGGAATTCTGGCCCGTAAGTTATACACCAGTGGACTCTCACCTTTTTACTGTGGGAAACTGAACAGAGTCCAGCCTCCAAGGTCTGTGCTGCTCTTAGAAGCACCATCAACATGAGGAAATGAAAATAATGCAACTTGGGAAAGCAATACCACATTAATTTTGGCCAATCAGTCTCAGAATTAGGCTGAAAGTTGAGCTCTAATTGAAGAAGCCTCAGGTTCAAAGAGGAGATAGTAAGGACCCCAGAAGGCTGAGCCTATACCCATGAGGAATCATTCCTCTAAATTACAGCTAATAGCCGTCCTTGACCTTCTTCTGAAGCCCTTTTGCTTGAGCACCCCTCCAAATTCATCCCTCTGCTCTTCCTATGGTTAGTGTATTAGAATGATCTCTTGTAGCTGCCACATGAAGTTTGTATCTGGAAAGATCCACTTCCTCTCTCCTAAAGAGAGAAAAAAACTGTATGAATGAAAGATACTAGCTTGGTAGAACAATAACACCTGGTTAGAATCTGGTGCTGGTAAGAGGGTTGTCCTCTCACACGTGACCAGTGGAAGTAAGCATTCCAACCTTTCATAAAAGTAATCTGTAGAAATAAAAACTGCACATACCTGGGGACCCAGACAGAAGAATTTCTGCTTTGGGAAACCCATCACGTAAGCATAAGAGCAAGCATGACCAGCGCTGCATCGGCTGCAGTGGAGAACACTACAAACGGACTGACCGGTGGAGCACAGTGAGTGGACCAGGGAGCTCCCACACTGTGGAGTGATGTGCAAGAATCTGGGAGGTAAATTCACATCCACATGCGTTGGTCTGGAGGGATGTCCATAAAATATTGCTACGTGATGAAAGTATTATACACAGTCAGAAAGGAAAATTTTATAAAACACAGAAAAGAAAAACCTTTGTCCAAGCACAGAGCAAGGCATAGAAGTAGACATACCAAGCAGTTAACACTGATTTCCTCAGGCAAGATTGGAAGTTTGGGGGATTACTCATTTTTTCTTTATGTTATGATATACTAGTTCTCTAGTGTCCACTGCAGGTTTTATGTTTGTAATTAAAAATAAGAGCTCTTTGCCTTGGCTGGGTGGCTCCTTGGTTGGACAGTGCTCCAACCAATTGTCCTGTACACCAAAAGTTTACGGGTTCCATCCCCTGTCAGGCCACATGCCTGGTTGCAGGTTTGATACCCTGTCAAGGTGTGTACGGGAAGCAACCAATCAATGTTTCTCTCTCTCTGTCTCTTACTCTTTCTCTCCCCCCGTCTCTCCCAACTTCTTTTCTCTCTAAAATCAATAAATGTACTGTCAGATGAAAATTTTTTTAAAAAGGAGAACTCTTTGAATATGCCTGTAACCCCAGCAGTGCTCTCCTGCCCAGCACATACTTGCTGTCCATTGTAACCCTCAATTTTTTCCTCCCTGCCTCTTTGCACCTTCTTTCCACTTGGCTGTGACATCACCTCTTTCCTCCTGGCCCAACTGCAGCCTAACCTAGATAGGCCACAGCTCAGCTAGGAAACACTCACTCTGAAGTGGGCAGTTTCATTCTATGCAGTCATGAGATGGGGTGGTGGCAGGTGGGGATGTTTGCTCAGGACCACTGCACGGGGCCCTGGTTGTCTGTCGGTAGAATTTGGACTAGACAGAAGGACCTGCTGCCATTTCTGTGCTGCTTCGGCCAGTGTGTGATTGTGTTTTTCAGAACAGCCATTTTTCTGACTTCATGGACAAACACACCGGGTATGTCACTAGGAACCTGCTGGCAACCCCAATCATGATGGGCAAGGAGGTTCTGGCTGTGGTTATGGCAGTTAACAAAGTAAATGGGTCTGAATTTTCCAAACAGGATGAAGAGGTAATGCCAATCCTGGGCATCCAGTTGGAGGCTTGGGAAGTTTATTTGTTATATAATATATCCAAAAAAATGCTGTCACATCTATTTGTTTTCCTCTGTCATCTGTAGGTGTTTTCCCAGTACCTCGCCTTTGTTTCTATCATCCTAACGCTTCATCATACCAACTACCTGTACAGTGTTGAATCCTGAAGAAGCCAGGTAAAGGGAAGGTGACATTAATCACTCTGCACTGACCTGTTCTGACAAAGGGACCCAGAGGCAGCAAGACCAGGCTCCTCCTTTCCCTCATGGGGGTTTCAGACACATGGAGCAGATCCCCAAACTTCAGTCCCAGGTGTCCTGTCATGGTCTGCCCCGGCTTTCCATCCCCACCTGCCTGCCTTCCCAGGTGTGTGTGCATCTGGCATGCCTTTCTTCGGTCTCCATCCCAGGCAGTCACTGTTTCTTCATCAATGAGATGACAATGATAATTATAGTACCCCACCCCACATGGTTTTTGTGATGATTAAATAGTCATTAGATAAATTAGTTTGCATAAAGCTCTTAGCAGTTCCTAGTACATAAAGGTATTAATCTGAGGAGGAAATCATTCCTCTGAAGTCTGTTTCCTCCCTGAGCCAGAGGTATAAAGATCAACATTGGTAGCCAGGATACCTGAGTCTGGACCACTCCCTTGGCCTCAGCTTCCTCATTAGTACAATGGTGGGAGGGGGGTTGGGATAGAAGGCTTCCAAAGCCCCTTCCCACTCTAACTTTCCAAGTAGGGTTACCTCTGACTAGCTCAAGGTGCATGGAAGGAGGCATGTAGCTTTCTCCCATTGAGGGTCAGCGGGAGCTAGGGTGCCCAGGGACTGTCTCTGCTGCCAATTTTAGATCATTTGCCCTTTGAAGCCAAAACATTTGGACAAAGGAACCAATTGTAGCTTATCCTCTTTCATAAGCCCACAGCCTTGCAAAGGTCTCCTCATCATTCCACGCAGGGAATCAGTAGTTTGTCGGATGTGGACATGTTCAGAAATGGAATTGCATTGCCTAGTGATATGGCTTCATTGTATTTGATGCATCCCCTGGCGCAAGCTCTATCTTTTCATAGCGTATTTTGTTGTAACAGTTTTCTTTTAAAAATCTACTTTCAGATCCTTATGTGGTCAGCCAATAAAGTGTTTGAAGAGCTCACAGATGTTGAGCGACAGTTTCACAAAGTGCTCCACACAGTTCGAACGTATCTGCACTGTGAGCGCTACTCCATTGGACTGCTGGACGTGACCAAGGAGAAGGTCCTCGTTGTTCCAGATGTTTTTTCCTGCTTAAAATCTCCTGTAAAACACATCTCACATGAAATATGATCGATTAAGAAATGGATATACTATGTAAATAATCATTTGTGATAGGTCACAAGAACCAATGCCAAGAAAATATGGTACAGAGGTAAAAAGCATGCATTTTGGAGCAAAAAAAAAAAAAAAAAAAAAAAAAAGATCTAGGCTAGAATCTTGGCTTTTCTATTTTCTAGTTGTCTGTGTCTCCAATGAGTTATTTTTAAATATTAATTAATAGACTTTATTTTTTTAAGAGAAATGTTAGGTTTACAAAAATTCAGCAAGTTCCCATACATATTCTCTTCCCTTCCCCACACCCCCCAGTTTCCCCTATTATCTATTTCTCCTACTACAACATCTTGCGTTAATGTGGTGCCTTTGTTACAATTGATGAATCAGTATTCACACAGTATTATTAACTGAAGTCCACACTTTGGATCCAGGTTCGCTCTTTGTGTTGTGCAGTCTTTGGGTTTTGACGGATGCGGTGCCACATATCTGCCATCACAGTGTCGTCCAGAATAGTTTACCCCAAATCCTGTGCTCCATCTAGTCTCCCTCCGTCTCCCTACGCTAAGTCTCTGGCAAGAGACTGCCTTTATAGTTACTTTTTTTTATACTTGCTGCCTTTATAGTTGCTTTTTCCATAATACCATAGTTAGAATCATACAGCTTTTCCAGATTGGGTTACTTAACTTAGCAATATGCATTTAAGTTTCCCCCACATGTTTTCACGGCTTGATAACTCACTTTTTTTTTTAATGCTGAGTAGTATTCCATTGTCTGAATACACCACAGTTTATTCATTCATCTACTGAAGGACATCTTGGTTGCTTCCAAATGTTGGCTATTATAAATAAGGTGTTGTTTTTATGTGGGCATGACTTGTCTATGCCTTTGGATAAATACCAGGGAGGGCTACTGCAGGATCGTATGCTGAGACTATATTTAGATTGTAAGAAGCTACCAGACTGTCTTGTAAGGTGGCTATGCCATTTTGCATTTCCACTGGCCATAAATGAGAGTTTCTGTTGCTCCATGTCTTTGTTGGCAGTTGGAGATGTCAGTATTTTGGATTTTAGCCATTCCAATAGCTGTGTAGTGGTATCTCATTGTTTTAATTTACATTTCCCTGATGACAAGTGATGTGAAGATTCTTTTTGTATGCTCACTTGCCAATTGTATGCCTTCCCTGGTGAGACATCTGTTCAGATTTTTTGCCCACTTTTTAGCTAGGTTGTTATTCTTCTTATTGTTCAATTTTAAGAGATCTTTGTATATTCTGAATACAAGTCATGGACAATATTGCTTTACAACATCCTGCAAATGTCACTTTTATCACCTTCCATCTGAGGACCCCTTTCCCCAGAAGCCCCCTGGCAGACCTCTCTGTCTTCATTCCCCACAACTGGGCCGCATGCCTGCCCTCACAGCAGTCCAAGGCACCTCACACAGACCACGTGTGGGCTGTGCAGGGCCCACAATCCCAGAGCAGATTACCACCTGATACCTGAATAAAATCAGGTTCCATTAGCAAGGAAGAGGGAAGAATGGAACGTTAAGGAAGGCAACCAACACCACTGGCTATTTTTGTGACGTTGGCCAAGCCTCTTAACCTATTCAAATTTAATGATCAGTAAAAGAGCTGCTCTCTGTGGAATACTTGTAACTGCGTCTTGGAGTAGGTGCTCTGTGTGTTATTCTTTTAGTTCTCACAGTGACCCTATGGTATAAATTCTATTATTATCCCCATTTACCAATGAGAAAGGTTAAGTGACTTGTTCACAGTCACAACTTCCTGTAAGCAGTATTTCCGGGAATTACAGATTGTTTTTAGCTCTAAAATTCCAGAATCATAAATTAACATAAAATATGCAAACCATGAAATTCATATAAGATATGGTCGGTCATAGAACAGTTTTTTTTAAATAATGTTTAAATGTAATTGCCTCCAGGAATTCTATGATGAATGGCCAATCAAGCTTGGAGAAGTCGAGCCTTACAAAGGTCCAAAGACACCAGATGGCAGAGTGAGTGCAAACCTCTTCGTCGGTGTTATTGGTGCCTAGGGCCACGTGCTAAAGCAGAGGCAGCCATGTGCAGAAGAGAGAGCAAGAGCCTGAGAACACCTGGGTTCTAGTCTGTGACTTCCTGTGGGACCTTGGAGTAGTAGAAAGAGAACTGCACAGGAAGTTTGAAGTTCCAGTCCCAGCTCTACCCCAAGCCAGCTGGATGGCCCGTACCTTAATTTGTTGTTTAACTTCTCAGTTTCTTTTTCTGTCAAGCTATGGCTTGGGACCAGTTGTTGTCAACAGGGAGGGACACATCAGAGCCACTTGCACAGCTTTTGAAACGTTCTATGCCCAGGTCCTTCTTCTGACACGCTGGACTGGAGCTTCCAGGGGAGGGTTGGGTTAGGTTGACTTCCCCCTTGACTGTGAGCTTCACAGGGCAGGACTGTGCTCACCACTATATGCCCAGCTCGCAGGAAAGGGAAGGAAACAGGCCAGAAAGTGTCCAGGACTCAGGCTCTTCATCTGTCCAAAGAAGAGAGAGGATAGCTCTCAACACATCAACTGAATCCTGTTTCTCAGACCTCCGTTCAGATGAGCCAGGGCTAGAAGGGAGTAGGTGCTCACTGTCCAGGTGGGAAGGGAAAACATTGACCAAGGTCGGGAAATTACATGATTTGTTCCCCTGAAGTTATCAGTCAGATACCTCTGGAAAGTAGAGGAATTAGTTAAAGGAAAAGCGAGTTCCCTCTAAAAGTTGTTTGGGTGAATTCAACTTTTTGAATTTAATTCAACAGTCTTATTCATGTAGATAAATGACTGGTAATATTTCTAGTTTTATTATAGGCTTATATAATCAGAACATGAGCAGTTTGCAATTTATGTTCTGCAGAGAAGTGGTTGGGTAATAAAGTTCTATTAGTATAAGTTCATCAATGAAAAGTGTTTTTGGGGAAATAAAATTTCTCTCATAATTACTTTCCTCTTAGGAAATAATCTTTTACAAAATTATTGATTACATTTTACATGGAAAGAAGAGATCAAAGTGATTCCGTGAGTACTGTCATAAAGCAGCTCAGGAGTTACCATCTTATTTTTGTACACAGTGCATTTCTCTGTATAGGAATGATTTTCTTTCTTCTAATCTTCCTCAAGGACACCTCCCGCAGACCACTGGACTCTCATTAGTGGGTTGCCAACATATGTTGCTGAAAATGGATTTGTAAGTAATTGAACAAATCTTGAATAATATTGGATGAAACTCATTAGCTAAGAGATGTAAATAAAAAGGATTTAAGTTTCAACAACCAAATAAAGCAATAGAACACAAAATAGAAATAGGTATAAAGGAGAAAGGGAAAAAAAAACAAGGGTAGGGATGTAAATTAGAGCCAGGACCGAAGATAGTAACAACCTGTTACCCAATGCCCTCTGCACTAATAAAATTAGGCTGTACATTTGCTCTTAGTTTTCCAGCATCCAGTAAGAAAAGAGAAAACTGATCAGTTCATAATGTTCCTAAGACAGAATCAAAATGTTTGGAATAAAACACAATATATTGTGATACAAAGACTAGAAAGACATGTTTTCCTTATTGTCCCCATGAAGTGAATACCATATAGTGCAATAAATAACAGCATCACCTATGTAACACACCTAGTGGCCCCAGCTTTTAATTCTGCAGCCCCACAGGCTTCAGAGTCCTTTGGGAGTCCATGAGCACGGTTCATGCTGGGTTTAATTTGATCTCAAGTACAGTCCCCTTGGTCAAGGCTTTTGGAGCATGGGAGATTAGTGGAAAAGAGAAAAATGCATAAAGAGAGAACTTTGCCACTGATTGCAATGCAGAATGTAGTGAGTTGATAAAGGAAGTGATGATTTTTGCCCTGGTCTGTCAGATGAGGTCAGGTGGACAGTGGGTCAGGTCTGGCTGAGAGGTCAGGTGTAGGAAGACATCAAACAAGAGATCTCTGGTAGGTCCCATAGGTCTCAAGGCCAGAGGACAGGGTCACAAGAGCTTTCCCACTTTTTTCCCTTCTCATGGCTGACTTTTCTCCCAAGTTGGGCTTCTCAATCTGTGTCATTTTTTTTGGCATCAAAATTCCTCCCTGCAAATGTGTTTGATGCTTTCAACATTTCTTTACGTTGGCATTTTTATTTCTTCTTCCTTCAGATCCAAGTTTCTGAAATATATTCATAGCATTTATTTGCATATTTTTTCTTTAGTGTTACCCTTGTATTTTTGGCAGTGTTCATTCATCTAGTTGCTTTGAATTTGGAAGAAGTATCCTTAGAAGCTGGGAAAGTAGGAAGGAGCAGAGATGGTGCTAAATGTCATCAGAAGACAAGCTGAGTTTAATGCATTATTAGCAAATTTGGCCTACCCAAGGTCCAATGTGAGTATGGTATTTTGGCTTGTATAATGCACACCCATGGTTTTTGTGCACATTATACATGGGATTATTATACCCATGGTATATAATTATTATACCCATGTATAATGTGCATCCTTAGTTTTCCGTTAAAAATTTGGGCAAAAATGTGTGCATTATACACAGCAAAATACAGTAATTTGCTTGTGAGCCATTAAGACCTATGGAAGAAATATTCGCATCTCATGTGTTTTTTCTTGTTCTTTCTGGGTTGTGGGCTTGATGGCTTTACCACATGACATTTCAGAACCTTCATCTCCTCTTGCTTTTCAGATATGTAACATGCTGAATGCCCCTGCAGATGAATACTTCACATTTCAGGTAACTTTGCCCTCTGCCAGGCGTCACCTTTCAGTGCTGGGGTGAAGGGAGCAGCACTGTCCCCATTCCTCCCTCCCCACAGTCTGCGTAAGAGACAAAAAAACAATTCTGAAGCATTTGGAAAATATCTAAATGCTAAATTGTATGGTCCAGACTATAAATGCTGTTGGGATTCTGAAAGAGATAAGTTCCATGTGGGTCAAAAAAGTTAGAAAAGGCTTCTGTGCAGAGGCAGGGCTTACCCTGGGCCTCAGAAGAGGACCAAATAAACTGATAGGAGGCTGAAGAATGAATAACGTGGTGTGTTGAGTGCCCAGCTACCTTTGCTTAGCTGCATACTGTGCAGGTGGTACCCCATGGTTCTCAGACTTCAGAGGGCATCAGAATCACCCAACAGCTTATTCAAGATGCATGCCCAGAGATTATGAAACAAACTAAAAAAATCTTGCCTGTTGTCCTTGGGTCATACTTTGAGAAATACTCCT
Source organism: Anoura caudifer (assembly GCA_004027475.1). Lineage (NCBI taxonomy): Eukaryota > Metazoa > Chordata > Mammalia > Chiroptera > Phyllostomidae > Anoura > Anoura caudifer. The sequence continues at coordinate 170,666 of PVKU01002949.1, forward strand.
AAGTATCTGTGTCTGCATCCCCCACTAGACTGTTGTCATCTTGAGGTTAGGACCTGGGATTTATCTATTTCTGTGCCCAGTGACCAGTCCAGGTCCTGACACATCATAGGGGCTTGACAGATGTTTACTAGGTAGATTATGTCACAGAACAAAAGACTACCTTGATGGATCAGTCAGAAAAAACAGACTACACTAGGTATATCAACAGAAAGAATCTAATATAAGGGATTAGTTAAACAGGTGTTGGAGGACAGGAAAAGTGAACAGCAAACACTGAGATAACACAGAGGTAAGTGCTTCTCTTCATCCTCAGGCTGGGGAGACAAAGAGAAGAGGTTAGGGCTGTTACCAATAGGCACTTGGTTCTAGGACACTTAATCAAATGTTCTAGCATACTTTTATGGCTGGATAATCCTAGATGTGTTCTGACACAACATAGGAATTGTGTATCCAACACCCAAAGATTATTCTTTCTTTAAATTAAAAATAACCCAAATGGGGAGTAGTGGGGTAGTGGCTATAAAGGGTTGAGGCAAGGGAGCCTTGTGGTGCCGGGTTAGTACCGTGTCTCAATTCTAGTGGAGGTTGCACATTATCTAAACATGTGATGAATTTGCATAGAACCACACACATGCACATACATGCAAATCTGGTGAAATCTGAGTAAGCTTCATGGACTGCACCAAGGTCTAGTTCCTGGTTTTGATACTGTGCTAGTGATACAAGATGTTCCATTGAGAAAACTGAGTGAAGGGTACCTGGGACCATTCTGTACATTTCTTTTGCAACATCCTGTGAATCTATAATTTTTTCAAAATTAAAAAAATAACCCACATTCCTTGCTCATTTGTAGAAAGGACCTGTAGATGAAACGGGCTGGGTCATTAGGAATGTCTTGTCCCTGCCTATTGTCAACAAGAAAGACGACATTGTGGGAGTAGCTACATTTTACAACAGGAAGGATGGGAAACCTTTTGATGAGTGTGATGAACACATTACTGAGGTAAGTGCAATGATCAAATAATGGAGGGAAATGAAATTCATGAAATAACAGAAGATGCATAACTACTTGTTATTCTGGAATGATATTTTGAAGGGCAATTACGATATGAGTCACACATGACTACAGCCAATGTGTTACTGTGTCATTTCCCTCTTTCCTGACTTCTGTGAACTGCAACACTTTTACTAAAGTATGAACTTTGGGCTGAAACAAAATTCTCTACAGTACTAGGAAACTGAGAAAGAAAGTTTCTATTTCCTCTCTCCCCCTTCTATTCCCTCTCATTCTTGCTCTCACCCCCAGCTCTCTCTCTGATTTTCAGGTCGTGCTTATTCTACTAGATTTTAATTATTTTTCTCCTCTAATAAATTATTCAGGGTGCATGGTGCACTTTGGAAATCAAGGGCTTGGTCCATTTTATAGTCTGGGACAATTATTATTATTGCTGCTTTCAAGTCAATTTTCCTTTAATTTTAGAGAATCGAATCACATTTCATACATTTCAGACTCTCACACAATTTCTTGGCTGGTCCCTTTTAAATACGGATACCTATGAGAAAATGAATAAGCTAGAAAACAGGAAGGACATCGCTCAGGAAATGCTCGCGCACCAGACTAAAGCCACTCCTGACGAAATCAAGTCTATTCTGGTAAGTGGGGCATTCAGTCCTATGGGCATTAGGTGGCATTTAACCAGGGCTTCTGAAATTCACTGAATTACCCAGAAGTATGACTAATGAAATAGGTCTACTCCTGAGCTAAGGAGGGGAGGCAAAGAAGGAGGGGTTAGGAGAAGATCTGGGTGGCCCAGTGTACGTAGGTCCTGACTGGACTTCCAGGCTGCTTGGTGGAATAGCACTTTGTTAAAAATAGCTTCTAGGTCTGTAGGTGCTTGAGTAGTAATATCTAGATTCAAGTGTGTTAGCAAGAAAAAATATATATTTCCAGGAAAGGAACTATACCAGTCAGCTATTGCCATGTAACGCTGCATAAAAACCATAACATCTCAGCAGGTTCCAACAATGAACATCTAATTCTCATTGATGCATTTGGGGGTTGACCATCCTTTGCTTGATCTTGGTTGAGCTTGGCTCCAAGCTGTGAGTTTGGTTTGTTTCATGTCTTTCTCTTTTTTCTTATCAGCTGCTCCCTGATAGGTGTTCTTCTCATGAACACATCAGAGTGCAACAGAGCAAGCACACTGTGCAAGCACATTTCAAGTCTTCACTTACTGGTCAAACATGGCCAAGACCAACATCATGGATGGTGGGAGAGCAACGGGATATTTGCTAACAGTGTTCTAATTGCCCAGCTTTTAGAGTGTGTGCATAGGTATAATTTTGCTGGGTGAGTTTTTTGGTAGGGTTGGTTTTTGGTTTTATTGGGTGATTTGAGAGTTAAGAGAATTTGACTTGAGAATTTGAGATATTAAATCTAAGAAGTTCTGGGGAGAATAAAGAGAAATTGATATAAACCAACAAAAACAACATACAAACCACTCCTTTCTCTCTCTCTCTCTCTTTCCCTCTCTCTCTCTCACCTAGTGTTACCTTTCTGGGGAATAGAGAAATCAATTAGATCATATTATTTCTCAGAGAAAACTCTTTATAATCAGGTGTATTAGATCTTCTTTATACCCAGAATGCATCTTTGTCATGAAACTCATCACAGCATATTTAAAATATATTTTAATTGATTTTAAGAGCAGAGGAATCAGATACAAATCTTCTCCTTTATAGGAATTTCACACCTCAATTGCTTTTACATTTTAGAAATTTCAAGAGAAGTTAAATATAGATGTAATTGAAGACTGTGAAGAAAAACAACTTATCACAATTTTGGTACATGTTTTACTTCTACTCTTAACACTTTTTAAATAGGATATGCTTTCCCATTTTTCAAATAAATATTGAGTTTATTCTTCCTTGGCAACTTTCAAAGCTAAAAAGAAAGCATGTTTCTTCAAAGAATCAACTTCTGGCTCCTTGCTTATCTTCCTCTTTGTCCCCTACAGTCCGATCAACACAGATAATTTAGAATCACAGCTAAACTAGACTATGGCATTAGGCACAGATTCTAGAGATGTCATGGCCTGGTTTATTTGAATAACTGGATTACACCATGGCTACCCCAGAAGAAATGACAGGAATCCAGAACACAGGACCCTCTAGGTACAATTATCATGGCTACCACTAGCTTCCCTTCTGGAGCCTGGAGGAATTCAGTTCCTTTTTGATTATTATTGGGCCATCTCTATTATTTCTGGTTGAAATTAACTCCTTTTCCAGTTCATTAATTCTGTATTTTGTTGTGTCTACTGTTAAACCCACCCACACTTTTTCACACATTTCCATAGTTTACAGTTAGACTCACCCAATCATTTATTCACTCCAGAGACAATTGTTTTCAGTTCTAGAATGTACATTTAATATTTTTTAAGATTCCAACTCTGTGTTAAAACATTTTCATCATTTTGCCCTGACCAGCATGGCTCTGTTGGTTGAACATTGTCCTGCAAAGCAATAGTTTGCTGGTTCGATTCCTAGTCAGGGCACATGCCTGGATTGTGGACTGGTCCCCAGCTGGGGCACGTGCCAGAGACAACTGATTGATGTTTCTCTCCCTCTCTTTCTCCCCCCATCCCCCTCTCTAAAAATAAATAATTAAATATTTTTAAAAAGAAAACTTTTATTATTTTATGTTTTGCCTATTTTTTCCTCTATTTTCTTGAATTTATTGATCACATTTATTTTAAATGTTCACCTGAATACCTGAGTCACCTTTAGGTTTGGTTCTACTGTCTAGTTTTATGGTTGAGTTTCAGTCATTTGATCATTTTAAAGCATGCTTCATATTTTTTTTTAAAAAACTAGATATTGTACATAAAAACATGTAGGGGCTCTGGGTAGTATTATCTTTCTGCAAAGAGGGTTAGATTCTCTTCTGACAAGTGAATTAAGTTGGTTTTAGATTTTGTCAGGGATGGTTCATTTCAGTTTTGAGCTTACTATGCAGGTAGAGTCCTACCAGGGCACCAACTGAAAGCCAAGGCCCCTAAGCCTTGAATTTTAAAACTTGAAAGCAATTTGACTGAAATTGGAATAGTCTCACATTTATTTCCTTCACTAACTGCCTCATCCTGTTTTCCTCTGCCTCTTCACAATCTGGGATGTAATGTTCCGCTTTCTACGCTGAGACTGTTCTGAAGAAATACCTCACCACGGGTCAGGCACTGCAGGTTCTGGGAAACCACAGTAAACAAGAGAGGCGTGACCCCACAGTCTCATGGGAAATCATCGCTGAGCATGTAAAAAAAAATATGGTAGAATTGAATTAAACGATCATTTACTCTTTACTGAATATTTCCTGAAAAGAAAAAAAAAGAGAAGTTGAGTACTGAAAATGGGTAAAGCTGCTGCAACCAAACATTTTATTTCATACCATATAAAGAAAAGAGCTATTAGAATAAAATTAGAATTGAATCCCACTACTTAGAAATTTTCTTGATATAACTGAGTCTCAGTTTCGCCATCTGTAAACTGGGGTAACTGTGCAGGTTTGTTGTGAGGATAATTCAAGCAAACTGCAGAACCCAGTGTTGGGTACATAAAGGCTCAGTGAACTGCAACCATGTCTTTTTATTGTAATTTTTTTTTCACACCCAGTGGTGGATGTGTGAGACTACAGGGAAAAAGGGAGGAATGCAATCTGACACAGTTTGTCTTTATTTGAACAGAAAGAGGACTTGCCAGACCCGAAGGCGTTAGACCTGTATGAATTCTGCTTCAGTGACTTGCCCGTTACGGAGCATGAACTGATTAAGTGTGGACTACGACTGTTTTTTGAAATAAATGTGGTGGAGAAATTCAAAGTACCTGTAGAGGTTAGATGGACTATAATATAAAATACCGGGTGATTCTGCAGCTGTTCTTCGCTAGTGTTTCCTGTGGTTTAAAAGATTAACTTCGGTTTGGAATTTAAATTATTATTAACTTTGTAAATACATCAGCCTAACCTCTGTAAACAAGACCAGCAGATAAGATTGTCACAGATCTTCTACACTTTAGCATTCTGTTCCAAAGTCTGAATGGTGTTATCTTCTTTTGGTGACAGGTTCTTACCAGATGGATGTACACCGTGAGAAAAGGGTACCAATCTGTCACTTACCACAACTGGCGGCACAGGTTCAATGTGAGGCAGACCATGTTCACGTTGCTGATGGTAGGTCCAGAGCGCTGTCAGTCATGATGAGCCTGCACAGAGAGAACTGGAGACGGGCCATCAGCTTAGATCAGCTTAGCATCAGTCATTCTGGATCGTAGGGACACAGTCCCATGAGCCCCAAGTTCCCTTGTGGATGATACCAGACTATGTGGGGGTCCCTGGGCACTTGGCTGGATTATCACTTTTAAAGGAAATCTTGAATGTACTAAGTGAGGACAATCACTTACCTCCTTAAAGCAAATTTCAGTTACCTGCTGGCTTGTTTTTAAAATTTTTTTTCAACTAGAGTTGACATACAATATTATATTAGTTTCAGGTGTACAGCATAGTGATTAGACATTTATATAACTTACAAAGTGATCACCCTGATAAATTTAGTACCCACCTGACACCCTAAATAGTTATTACAATATTATTGACTATATTCCCTATGCTATAATTTACATCCCCATGACTGTTTTTATACCTGGCAATTTGTACATCTTAATCCCTTTATTTTTCTCATCCATCCCCTCAGCCCTTTCTCATCCTGCTGGGGTTTGTACTTGCCCAGAATGAGCTATAATATTCAACAAGAAATAAAAGCAACTTGCTCTAAAAATACAGCAGGTCCCCTCCTTCATTACAGGCAGGCCTCACAGCACGTGCTTTAGAGGTATAGTAATCCAATTAAATATATATTATATTATTATATTAAATATATATTATATATATTTTAGACAGGAAGGCTGAAGAAATACCATACAGATCTTGAAGCCTTTGCCATGCTCGCTGCTGCCTTCTGCCGTGACATTGACCACAGAGGCACCAGTAACCTGTATCAGATGAAGTGAGCGAAGCATGTGCAGTGTGAACATGCACTTGTGACATTTGAAGGCGTCTAAGGGGAGAATAAGTGAAAATCGCCTTGTGACCAGGTTTAGTTCTCAATATCTTTAATCTCTTTTAATCTGGAATCATTTCTTAACCTTGTATCTTTCAGGATGTTGATGCTTTTGAAGAGTCTAGGCCCGTTGTTTTGCAGAATATGCCTCAATTGGGCTTTGTCTGGTTGTTTCCAGGTTACTAGATTCAGGGGAAAAGTTTTGAGTGGGAATTCTATTTAGGTGTTGTGTACTTCTTAGTGCCGTGCATCAATAGACCTATGAGGTTAATTTGTCCCATTATGTATGAGGTTAAGTTAAACTATTTATGAAGGTCTAGTTGATCTCTTTATGCAAAAGTACATTTTCTCCTTTGTATGAATAAATAAACTGTGAGGTGTTACTCTGAGACTGGGTGGATATCGAGCTCCCCTGTTACCGCTTTTGACTGATGTTTTTAGAGCCAAAGGAATTAAAGATGCACTTTTCAACTGAAATTCTGCTTTATTCATTTTTTTTTAAATCTCCAGTGCTGACACAGAGTGGGCATTTGACTGTGAGTCAGAATTCTGACCCCTGAGTAGAGTGTTTTGTTTGCCCAACCTGTCAACAACCCCTCCCCTCAGTAAAACTCTGTTCTTTCTGAAATAAAATGAAACTTCTGACGGCTTAGGTTCTTAAAAATATTTATTCCATTTTTCTAAGACAACAGCTCCACATCGCTGAGGTAAACCTTTAGTCTTAGCCTCTCTTCATCTTTTCTTTTCTTCACCTTTTAATTTTTTGATGTTACTCCCTTTCCTCAAACAGAAAGAACTAAAGAAAGACAGGGTACCAAAGACTGAGGTCCCCACTTACATAAAGCTGTGGCCCAAACTTAATGAACGGAAAATTTATTTTATTTTTATTTATTTTTAGAGAATGGAAGGGAGGGAGAACAAGGAGGAAACATCAATTGGTTGAGTCTCACAGGTGCCCCAACGGGGGACTGGGCCTGCAACCCAGGCATGTGCCTTGACCAGAATCAAACAGGCAACCTTTTGCTTTGCAGGATGAAGCTCAGCCAACTGAGCTATGCCAGTCAGGCTCAAACAGGAAATTTAAATTTGAATTTATCTCACTGTCTTCGAGGAGGAAAGAAATGCTACTTTATGGTGATTTTCATTTTGGTTCCCGGAAATTCTTTTTTTCCTCTCTCTCTAACTTTAAAAAAAAATTTTCATTTCTAGTTGACATACAATATTATATTAGTTTCAGGTGGACAATATATGGATCAGACATTTATATAACTTACAAAGTGATCACCCTGATAAGTCTAGTACCCATCTAACACGATATATAGTTATTACAGTATTACTGGCCATATTCCCTATGCTTTATTTATAAGAATACTTTATTCTTTATGAGCACTTTCTCTATAAAAGATCTATTGGCTTCAACAGGTTTGCTACATGTTCTGTAAGTCATATTCTACCACCATGAACTCTAAGGAACAGAGATTTTTGATGCAGGGGATAAACCAAACTTCCAAGTTTAAACAATTCAACCATTTTATGCATTCAACAAATTGGGGGGGGGTTAAAAAGAATTTGCTTTAAAGAGCATATTCTCATCTTCTAAATCTGAAAAATCTTTTTTGATATGTAACTTCTGACCATTTCATGGATATTAGGGGAGACAGAGAGAGAAGAAATGAAAAAAATCCTTGGATAGTAAAGATTCTATATTTTATGGACATATGCATAATTTTTAAACAGCTAAAATCATTCTTTTCCTTCTAGATCCACATCTCCATTAGCAAAGCTTCATGGATCTTCTATTTTGGAGAGGTACCACCTGGAGTACAGTAAGACTCTACTGAAGGATGAGGTATGTGAGCCTCTCCCTAGGGCAGCTCACAAGCTCAGAGACAAAATGCTAACCCACAGAAAATGCTTGGAAAGAGGATGGCCTTGAATTATGAAGGCTGACAGTGTATACCTCATAAAAGTTAATGCATAGAAATTGCTATATTGCTACAGTTTTTGAACAACCAAGTTGAAAGTAGCTGTGATAGGGAACAAAAGGGCCATGGAAAGTCACAGAATCTCTGTGGGCCTGCGGAAAAAGAAGAGAAAGCTTATAGGGGATGTGAAAGGGAGGTATAAATATAAAGAAGAAAATGGCACACCTGAAACCAATACAAAATTATATTGAATGTAAATTACAATTGAAAAATAAAATTTAAAAAGAAAAAGGAAAAATTACTATATAGCCATTGAATTTCTTTTTCATTCATGGGCACTCCCTGTAGGGCATTGTCTGTGCCTTGCAGAAAGTCAAGCTTTGGTAGTGGAGGGAGGCATGAAATTAGGATATAAGAGAGAGTCAGACAACTACCATCAGTGAGTCACTGAGGGTTCCAGAGGGAGGCATCATATTCAGAAGTGGGCAGGGCATAGGGGAAAAGAAGGATTGGATCAGGGACAGCTTTATGCAGAAAGTGGCTTTGAACTTGAATTCACTTTGATTTGCACATATCATATACTACTAAGGGAGGCAGTTGATCTTTGCTTTATCAATTTTATTTAAAGGGGAAGAAATACATTCCCAACTTCTGACCAAGATGGAGGTATAGGTAGATATACTTTGCCTCCTCACACAGCCAAAAGAAGGACAACAATACATTTTAAAAAATAGTAACAGAACTGCCAGAAACATGCATCCAGACTGGGAGGAGGGGCAGAGAGGGGCAGCCAGGGCAGAGAGGACTCATAGCAAGGCAAGAGCTGGAGGACCAGGTGGGTGAGGCAGCAGCTGGTGTCCCACATTTGTGTGTGGATAAACTGGGAGGAATACCTGGGGAGTGAGACAGACCATGCAACCCAGGGTTCCAGCATGGGAAAAAAAGCCTCAAAACCTCTGGCTGTAAAAACCTGTGGGGATTGTGGCAGAAGGAGAAACTCCCAGCCTCACAGTAGAATTCCTTCCACAGGGTCCTAGAATGTACACAAAACCACCCACCTGGGAATCAGCACCAGAAGGGTTCAATTTGCTTGTGGGTAACAGGGGAAGTGACTGAAAGTGGGATGACAGTTGAGCAAGCAGGATTGTTCCCTCTTGGACCCCTCCCCTACATACAGCACCACAACACAGTGACATGGGTTGCTGTGCCCTGGCAAATACCTAAGGTTGCGCCCCCTACAATGTAACAGCCGCGCTGAGACAAAGAAATATAGCCCAAATCAAAGAACATACCAAAACTCCAAAAATAGAACTAAGCAAAGAAGAGATAGCCAAACTGTCAGATGCACAGTTCAAAACAGTGGAAGTCAGGATGCTCACAGAAATGGTTGAATAGGGTTGCAAAACAGAGGAAAAAGTGAAGGCTATGCAAAGTGAAATAAAGGAAAATATACAGGGAACCAACAGTGATGAGAAGAAAACAGACTCAAAACAATGGTTTGGAGAAGAAGGAAGAAATAAATGCTCAACTGGAACACAATGAAGAAACAAAAATTAAAAAAAGAATAAATGAGGAGAGACTTAGGAACCTCCAGGACAACTTGAAACATTCCAACATCTAAATCATAGGGGTGCCAGAAGGAGAAAAGGAAGAGCAAGAAATTGAAAACTTTCAAAGTTTGAAAAAATAATGCAGGAGAACTTCCCCAATCTAGCAAAAGAAACAAACTTCCAGGAAGTCCAGGAAGCTTGGAGCGTCCCAAAGAACTTGGACCCAAAGAAGCACATAACAAGGCACATCATAATTACATTACCCAACATTAAAGACAAGAAGAGAATCTTAAAAGCAGTAAGAGAAAAGGAGACAGTTACCTACAAAGGAGTTCCCATAAGATTATCAGGTGATTTCTCAAAAGAAACCTTACAGGCAAGAAGGGGCTGGAAAGAAGTATTCGAAGTCATAAAAGGCAAGGAGCTACAAGCTAGATTACTCTATCTAGCAAAGCTACTATCATTTAGAATGGAAGGTCAGATAAAGTGCTTCCCAAAGAAGGTCAAGTTAAAGGAGTTCATCATCACCAAGCCCTTATTCTATGAAGTGTTAAAGGGACTTATGCAAGAAAAAGAAGATGATCAAAAATACCAACAGTAAAATGACAACAAACTCACAACTATCAACAACCAGACCTTAAAAAATGAAAGCAAACTAAGCAAACAATTAGAACAAGAACAGAATCACAGAAATGGAGGTCACATGGAGGGTAATCAGCAGTGGGGGGAGGGGGAGAATGGGGGAAAAGATACAGGGAATAAGAAGCATAAATTGTAGGTACAAAATAGACAGGGGGAGATTAAGAATAGTATAGGAAATGTAGAAGCAAAGAACTTATATGTATAACCCACAGACATGAACTAAGGGTGGGGAATGCTAGTAGGAGGGGGGTGTTGGGCAGAGGAGAATAAAGGGGAGAAAATAATGGGACAACTGTAATAGCATAATCAATAAAATATACTTTAGGAAATTTTATTTAAGGGGTACATAGGCTTGTGGAAAGGTTATGGATATAATGTAGTTGTACTTTCAAAAAATCACTTGAGAAAGTTCCAAACCAAAAACAATTAAAATGAGCCATTTACTAGACAGAGGGGAACTCTGGTTTGTCACAGCAGAGAACTTATTTAGAATTGCAGATGTTGCTTTTCTCATTAGTTGCTTTTCTCAGTTTCTATAATCTTTTATTAAAGGCTCAGGGGAAGGAATACACAGAAATATGTCCCAAGTTTTGAGATAACACTACAGTTTTCTAGGTAATGAAAAGCCAAGTGGGAAAATTTACGAGGCAGAGTGACCAGTCACAAAAATGGAAAAAAGAAAAAGTGACGTGTGTTTTTAATAGCCTATGATTGATACAGCGCCAAGACATGGGGACCTAGACAAGCTCAGAATCATTGATTTAATAGGGCGGGGTAGGCAGGCTGTTAAAAACAGATCCTGGGCTTCTTTTCAAACTCACTAACTGGGCTTTCTGAGGTGGGTGCCGGCAAATCTGCATTTTCAACAAAAACTTTAATAATTCTGATGCATAGCCAGAACCTCTCCCTGCAGTAGGATTTATACCATAAAAATGATAATATCTGTTCTATGAGAATTAAAAGGACAATTAAAAGTGATTCAGAGAGGGAAAAGTAAATTGTTAATTACTCAATTTATTATGAATTTTTGTTTTACTGGTTAAGACAATCTTGTATTTTTGAGTAAGAATTTTCTATAATTCCCAGTGATTATGTGCTAACACAGGCAGATTATGTCAAATATATTTTTATTTTTATTATTTAATTTTGCATTTATTTACTAAAGGAAAATATGTTTAAAAACTACAGCCAAATAAATATTTAAATGGTTAACATTGGAAGCCTCCTCGTATCTCATGTGTTTTCCCGTTCTGGGACTGAGGAGTTTATAATAAGAGTTGTGGTTTTCCATCTTATTTTTTAACGCTATTTACTCTGCAGTCTGAACTGGTTTTGATGGCTATATAAAGGTTTATTATTCTTTCTAAAAAAGCATATTGCATCTCAGTAATCTTTACCACCTTGACAAGGACCTGTCTACAATGCTAGTCAACCTACTAATTGCAGACTTTTAAGGCTTGTAAATAGAGTCGCTAGGCAATGCAATCACAGAGCTTTTTATAAGCAGGCAAACTGAATGCTGAAAAAAATGAAATCTTTAGCCATAATATGTAGACAACACAACTCTTTTATCTACTTACTTTTATATAAAAATATTTACATTAAAAACCTTTAATTTTCTAATAAGGAAAATTCTTAGGATTTATCTAGCATTTCGGCATTTCGTGGACACAACTCATTACACTTTGTTTTGCATATTATGAGGCTTCGACCTAAAATATCCTGACATTCCAGCAGAGTGGAATTCACTGCTTTGAGAATTAGAGCCTCCCACAGTCTAACGTGACAGAAACCCACCCTTTAACTTGAGAGAATAGCTGGAAAAACTTTGTCAGTCAAATTTGTAAGAATAAACATTTTAGTACTACAATGTACTGTAGAAATGACAAAATAAATTGCTCAGCACAAATAACAGAACCCTTTGCTATTCAAAAACACTTCCTTACAAAGTGTATGATAATCCTATTCATGCTTTTTTATACCACCCCCGCCTTATACAAAGGAGGCACAAAGAAGAAAGATCTCGTGCACGGTCACCAGCGGGCCATGAACTTGGCAGCCATCTCCTCCAACACGCAGACCGGATCTGCCTGCACTTGCTGTGGCTCCTCACCTGGCAGCCCTGATCAGAATGAACAGGAGCCACTTCTACCCATTTTGGTGTACTACGTAGAATTTATATTTTTATTGCCACTTTAATAGTAGGGGGAGAATAAAAATAGACTCTTAGAGTTAGTGGGCCCTTGCTGTAATTAAAGGGTCATGTGCTCTGCCTTTGCTTACTTAAAAAAAAAAAAAAAAAGATTTGCATGTGTGCATATGTGTTTAATCCTCAATTTTTTCCAAAATGATTTAGTGGAGTTTATAAAAATATTGGGTTGGCCAAAAAGTCCGTTATGGGTTTTTTTTCTGTAAAATAAAAGACACATTTTTCATTTTCACCAATAACTCAATTGACTTGGATATTCTGAGTATATCAGCTGTCTCCCACTATTGGCTTCTGGAGGGTAGAGGCCAGGGGTGCTGCTAAATGTCTCCCAATGCATAACACAGCCCACAGCAAAGAATTATTTGGCCAAAATGTCAATAGTACCAAGAAACTTTGCAAACCACTTTTGACACATTTGATCCATCACAGCACCTGATCCATACACTTCACATATATTTTATATTTCAGTTGCATTTTTACCTTTTTTGAAATAATAAAGCGTAATACACTGCAAATGTTGCATATTTTTCTTTATCTCCAATATTAAAATGGCTGCCCAAAAATTCACTAATTTTGATAAGTTTTTTTTAAATGCACACTGATATGACAGCTGTCACAATACAATCTAACAAAAATGTTTCAGGTGAAGTTAGAAAACTAAGCACTACTGGAGCTATCATACAGAAAAAATGCAATGGACTTTTTGGCCCAATACATTTAACATTAAAGAGAAGGAAAATTGGGTTAATGGAAAAATAAGATGAAGTGTGGTGAATGCCCAAAACATTCCCAATATGTGTATGGTAAGGTATAAACATTTATTAGACATGGGCTGCAAATTTGGTCGAGATTTCCAGCAACTAATACAAAACAGAAGCATGATATTTTATTTGAATCTGTATCCATTGCTTAAAAAAAAAAAACACTGAGAAGCTTTTCTTTTAAGAAACTTAGCTGTGAAAGGAAATCAAAGAAAAAAACATGAAAGAATATAGAATTAAGGGTTTTTCAATTAGTATACATGTACATGTTTTTAGATAAAAGTAAAAATAAATGAGAAAAAGTGAAATTTAGGTATATTGTGCTATTTAAAAGGCAGTGATGAAACGTTGAATGTACACCCCCCTTTTACTTAATTATACCAATTTTAAAAGTATGTCATTATTCATCTTTTTTTAATCCAATATTGACTTGCTTGGTAAAGGGAAAGACCTTTTGATGATCTGTTAGCTTTAAGGCAGCTGCTTTATTATTTCAGACTGGAAAAAAAGTATGACAGATGGAGTACAGCAGGGTTGGTCATATTTATTTTTATATTTCTCTTTATACATAGCTTTCTCTCTCTCACACACATGTATTTAGCATATGGCAATAGGTATCTAAGTTTACAAATAGAAGCAACATACACTAAAATAATTGGTGTATAAAAACAAATACTGATTTGGTCAATAGTTAGATGATGTGTTCTATGCAATCTGACACTTGGTAGAGAGCGCAAGTTCTAGCCTAAAGGATTATAGATTTAAACTCTGCAGCCCATTTTGCTTTTCTCCCTTTCCTATTCTCTTTTTATTTGGCTCTTCTAACTTTTGTTTCTATATTTTCATGTTATTTTTTAAATTGCATATATTTGAGATGTACAAAATGATGTTTTGATCATTATACATAGTGAAATAATTACTATAGTCCAGCTAATTAACATATCCATCTCCTCACATATGTACCTTTCTGTGCACGTGTGCTGTGAACTCCTGAGATCGACTCTCTTAGCAAATATTCAGTATACAGTAAGTATTAAAATGACTCATGTGCTTTTAACATTAATTTGTCTAAAAGTTTAAGGCACACCTCTCCAACTGATCACAAAAAAGAATAGGTGGAAGCTGTGAACACCAGGATACCCAAAGGAGATTGCACCGCTGAATCTCACAGGAATTCTACCACAGAAGTTCACACCATAAACCCAGGGAGCCAGAACAGATCACTTTAAGAAGCTGAGGCTGACAAGAAGAGTCTCGGAAACAATGGGAAGACAAAGAAACAATCCCCAAATGAAAGGAAAGGAGAAAGCCTCAGAAAGAATGCCAAATGAAATAGAGGCAACTCAACGTTCAGATATTAAGTTCAAAGCAATGGTTATCAGGAAGTTCAATGAGCTCGTAATGAACTACCAGAAACTACAGGGAAACTACAATGAACTCACTACAAACTATATCAACATGAAAAAGGAAATAGAAACTATCAACAAGGGCCAAGAGGAAATGAAAAATACAGTTTCTGAACTGAAGAACACAGTAGAAGGAATCAAAAGCAGGCTCGATGAAGCAGAAGATCAGATCAGCGAGCTGGAGGATAAAGTAGAAAAAAACACCCAGAAAGAGCAAGAAAAGGAAAAGAGGCTCAGAAAGAATGAAGAGGGACTAAGAGAAATGCAAGACAATATGAAACATAATAATATCCGTATAATAGGGATACCAGAGGGAGAAGAAGAAGAGCAAGGGATAGAAAACCTATTTGAAAAGTAATGATGGAAAACTTCCCTAATTTGATGAGAGAAAAAGCCACACAAATCCAGGAATCACAGAGAGTCCCAATCAAGAGGAACCCAAAGAGGCCCACTTCAAGACACATCATAATTAAAATGGCAAAATTCCAAGACAAAGAGAGAATCTTACAGGCAGTGAGGGAGAAAAAGGAAGTAACATACAAGGGAGCCCCAATAAGGTTAGCAGCTGACTTCTCAATGAAAACACTCCAAGCCAGAAGAGAATGGCAAGAAATATTCCAAGTAATAAGAACCAAAGGCCTGCAACCAAGACTACTTTACCCAGCAAGGCTTTCAATCAGGATAGAAGGCCAAATAAGAAGCTTCCCAGACAAAAGAAGTCTAAAAGAATACACCTCTACCAAACCAGTTCTCCAAGAGATACTAAAGGGACTGCTTTAAGAAAAGGAAGGAAAGGAGAAAGAGAGGGAGAGGAACACAGGTACAAAAATGGCAATGAATCAGTACCTATCAATAATAACCTTCAATGTAAATGGATTAAATGTTCCAATCAAAAGACATAGAATAGCTGAATAGATAAGAAAGCAGGACCCACACATATGCTGCCTACAAGAGACTCATTTCAGGACAAAAGACCTACACAGACTAAAAGTGAAGGGCTGGAAACAAATTTTCCAATCAAACAGTCAGGGAAAAAAAGCTGGGGTAGCAATACTCATATCAGACAAAATAGACTTCAAACGAAGGGCCATAAAGAGAGACCCAGAAGGTCACTTCATAATACTCAAGGGAAGAATCCACCAAGAAGACATAAACATTGTAAATATATATGCACCCAACATAGGAGCTCCCAAATACATAAAGAAAATCTTAGAGGACTTCAGGAAAGAAACTGACAGCAACACAATTATAGTAGGGGATTTTAACACCCCACTGTCAAAAATGGACAGATTTTCCAAACAAAATATCAACAAAGATATTGTGGCATTGAATGATACCCTAGATGAAATGGACTTAATTAATATATATAGAGCCCTTCATCTCAAAGAAGCTAAGTACACATTCTTTTCAAATGCACATGGAACTTTTTCAAAGATAGACCACATGATAGGACACAAAACAAGCTTCAACAAATTCAAGAAAACTGAAATCATACCAAGCATTTTCTCAGATCACAAGGAATTGAAATTAGAAATCAACCCCAAGGGGAAAAACCCCAAACCCTCAAAATCATGGAGATTGAATAGCATGCTCTTAAACAATGAATGGGTCAAGAATGAAATTAGGGAAGAAATCAAAAAGTTTCTGGAAACACACAAAAATTAACTCACAACAACACAAAACTTATGGGACACAGCAAAGGCTGTCCTCAGAGGGAAGTTCATAGCAATACAGGCCTACCTAAAAAAGATAGAAACATTTCAAACAAACAACCTAACCCTACATCTACAAGAACTCGAGGAACAACAACAAAGACAGCCCAGAGCAAGTAGAAAGAAGGAAATAACCAAGATCAAAGCAGAATTAAATGACATAGAGACTAAAAGCACAATTCTAAGGATCAATGAATCCAGGAGCTGGTTCTTTGAAAAGATAAACAAAATCCACAAGCCTTTAAGCAGGCTCACTAAGAAAAAAAAGAGAGAAGACCAAATAAACACAATCAGAAATGAAAGAGGAAAGATTACAACTGACACCACAGAAATACAAAGGATTGTAAGAAATTACTATGAGGAGTGTATGCCAAGAAATTTGAAAACCTAGGTGAAATGGACAAGTTTCTAGAAAAATATAATCTTCCAAAACTCAATGAAGAAGAAGCAGAAAGCCTGAACAGACCAATAACAGCAGATGAAATTGAAGCAGTAATCAAAAAGCTCCTGACACACAAAAGCCCTGGACCAGATAGTTTCACAGGAAAATTCTACAAAGCATTTAATGAAGAGCTAACCCCTATCCTTCACAGACTATTCCAAAAAATCCAAAATGATGGAAGATTCACAAACTCTTTTTATGAAGCCAGCATCACACTAATCCCAAAACCAGATAAAGACACAAGAAAGAAAGAAAACTTCAGGCCAATATCGCTGATGAACATAGACGCTAAAATCCTCAACAAAATATTGGCAAACTGCATCCAACAATACATTAAAAAGATCATACACCATGACCAAGTGGGATTCATCCCTGGGATGCAAGGATGGTTCAATATTCACAAATGAGTAAATGTAATACATCACATAAACAAAAACAAAGATAAAAATCACATGATCCTATCAATAGATGTGGAAAAGGCATTTGATAAGGTACAGGACCCATTTATGATAAAAACACGCAGCAAAATGGGAATAGAGGGAGCATTCCTCAACATAATAAAAGCAATATATGAGAGACCTATAGCCAACACCATACTAAATGGGCAAAAACTAAAATCTTTTCCACTAAGATCAGGAACAAGACAAGGTTGTCTACTTTCACCACTTCTATTCAATATAGTATTGGAAGTTTTAGCCACAGCAATCAGACAAGAAAATGGAATAAAAGGGATCCAAATTGGAAAGGAGGAAACAAAACTGTCACTGTTTGCAGATGACATGGTAGTGTACATAGAAAATCCTATAGACTCGGCCAAAAAGCTGCTTGACCTAATAAATGAATTTGGCCAAACAGCTGGATACAAAGTCAATATCCAGAAATCAAAGGCATTTTTGTATACCAACAAATGAAACAGCAGAAGCAGAAATCAAGGAAAAAAATCCCATTCCATATAGCAAAAAGAAAAATAAAATACCTAGGAATAAACCTAACCAAAGAGGTAAAAGACCTGTATGCAGAAAACTACACAACATTGAAGAAAGAAATCAAGGAAGACACAAACAAATGGAAACATATACAGTGTTTGTGGATCGGAAGAATTAACATCATCAAAATGTCCACACTACCCAAAGCAATTTACAGATTCAATGCAATACCTATTAAAGTATCAATGGCATGTTTCACAGACATAGAACAAATACTTCAAAAATTTATATGGAACCATAAATGACCTCAAATAGCTGCAGCAATTTTGAGAAAGAAGAGCAAAGTAGGAGGGATCACAATACCTGAAACCAAACTGTATTGCAAGGCCACTGTAATCAAAACAGCCTGGCACTGGTATAAAAACAGGTACATGAACCAGTGGAATAGAACAGAGAGCCCAGAAGTAAATCCAATTCTCTACAGTCAATTAATATTCAACAAAGGGGGCAGCAACATAAAATGGAGTAAAAATAGCCTCTTCAACAAGTGGTGCTGAGAGAACTGGACACTAACTGCACGTAGCTACGTGCAAAAAAATGAAACTCAAGCACAACTTAGGCCATACACAAAAATAAATTCAAGGTGGATAAAAGATTTAAATATAAACCATGACACCATTAACATCCCAGAAGATAACATATGCAGGAAAATCTCAGATATTTCATGTAGCAACATTTTTACTGATATGTCCCCTAGAGCAAGGGACATAAAGGAAAGAATAAACAAATGGGATCTCATCAAAATAAAAAGCTTTTGCATGGCTAAAGAAAACAGTACTATAATAAAAAGAGAACAAACTGTATGAGAAAACATATTTGCCAATGATATCTCAGGCAAAGGTTTAATCTCCAAAATATATAAAGAACTTACACAACTCCACTCTAAGAAGACAAGCAACCCAATTAAAAAATGAACAAAGGACTTGAACAGACACTACTCCAAGGAGGACATACAGAGGATCCAGAGACACATGAAAAGATGCTCAATATCGCTAGCTATCAGAGAGATGCAAATTAAAACCACAATGAGATACCACTTCACACCAGTCAGAATGGCCATCATAAACAAAGCAACAAACAACAAGTGTTGGAGAGGTTGTGGAGAAAAGGGGACCCTAGTGCATTGTTGGTGGAATTGCAGACTGGTACAACCACTATGGAAAGCAGTATGGAATTTTCTAACAAAACTAAAAATGGATCTACCTTTTGACCCAACACTTCCACTGCTAGGATTATATCCTAAGAACCCTGAAACATCAATCCAAAAGAACCTATGCACCCCAATGTTCATAGCAGCACAATTTACAATAGCCAAGTGTTGGAAGCAACCTAGGTGCCCATCAGTAAATGAATGGATCAAAAAACTATGGTACATTTACACGATGGAATTCTATGCAGCAGAAAGAAAGAAGGAGCTCCTACCCTTTACAACAGCATGGATGGAACTGGAGAGCATCATGCTAAGTGAAATAAGCCAGGCGGTGAAAGACAAATACCATATGATCTCACCATTAACAGGAACCTAATCAACAAAACAAACAGGCAAAATATAACCAAAGACACTGAAATTTAGAACAGGCTGACAGCCACCAGAGGGGAGAGGGGAGGGAATTTCAGGGGAAAAGAAGGGTTTACAGGAACAAATATAAAGGACACATGGACAAAAGCTGGGGGCGGGAGGTGGAAATGGGAGGGAGGTGGGAAGGGATGGGTTTGTGGGCTGGGAAGGGAGTAAAGGACAGAAAACTGTACTTGAACAATAATTTAAATAAAATAAAATAAAAGGAAAAGTTTAAGGCATTTCCACACACACCCCCACTTTTCACCCAGTATAGTGATCAAGGATGACTTGAAGTGTTACTGGACCTACAAATATGTGCAAATAATGTGCAAATATGTCACATAACTTTTGGAGCATAAAAACGTATATCAGTGAACAAATAAAGACAGTGACTCACTGACATAAACAAGCCATTGGGTCACCACAAGTCCAAAGGCCACCGTGGTGCAGGTTAAGTGGGATTAAAGTTACAAATGCTGCCTTTCCTCTTCCTCCTTCCTGGCCAATCCAGACAGGTTGAAAATACCCTGTATCCAGAAGGTTTGGTTCAGAGAGTATGGGTTGATGTGCCCAAGGGGCTGTGTGAACTGTCTCAAGTAAGAATTGATTTTGGTCTAGACAAGCTTTCTTTTGTTTATTTTACTTCTTGGAGTATTCAACAGATATTTTTTCATTATATCAACTAAAAAAGACTGTCATTGCTATTATGAACTCATTGTTTTAACAAAAAAATACCACTGCTTCCCTTTCTTCTTCTTATATCTGCTGTGTAAAATACTTTTTATTTTTTGTCCTAGAAGTTGTTATTAAAAAAGATGACTTAAGTGAAGGTTTATAAAACATATAATATAGAAAACTTGAGTTTTGTCCATTTCTTGCTTTCTAATGTTTCAATCTCCTGGAAGGACAGAGAGCCAGAGTTGGTCTTGGGTTTGCAATTCTATTTGAGCCTGAAGCTAGCTTCAAAACTTTATATAACAAGAATAATGATACAGCCTTCATAGCAATTTATGGTTTTAAAATGCATTCTCAGTTATCTCACTTGAGTCAACATTCCACAAATGTTCGTTGATCATAGACTAAGTGCTAGGCAGTTAGGCAGGGCAGCTGTTATTATCCCTTTTGAGAAAGCAAATACTCACAGATGTTAAGTGACGTGGCCAGGATTATGCAACTACCAAGTGGTGAATCTGGGAACTGAACCTGGGCTTCTTGCTGAGAGGCAGGGTAGTGCCACACTACTCTGGTTTAGACTCCAGCTCTGTCGTGTACTTGCTGTTTAACCTGAGTGAGTTACTCAGCCTCTGTGTGCTGTAGTTTGTTGTGCGAGTAAGAGTATTGATAACGCGTTGAGAACAGTGCCTGGTAAGTGGTAAGCACTATGCTGAGTTGTCACCATTATCTGGTGTGGAGTCCAGTGTACTTGTTGTGTTACGCTGCCTGTGGCCCTACATAGGTCAATAGACTATTTCCTCCTTTATGTCCAGTGGAACTTTTCCTGTATTTCGGAGCAGGAAACTCCACTTGGTAAAACCACTATACATCTGTCCTTTGGCCTACATGTCCAAAACAGTCTATTGGGAATATCAGAACTTTTAAAAACCACTGCCAACTTTATACGCTGGTTTTCTAGAACACAAAGAAACGAAGCCCATTCATTATGTGAAGAGATTATTAGTGGGAAGCTCTTTGAAGAAAGGTCTAGTCAAATCTTTGTAAAATATAATTGCAAAAAAACATTTTTAAGAACAGCTTGGAAGGATTTCATGATTTTTCCTACATACACATGAATACTAGTGTAATTTGCAGCTTCTGAAAGTTGTGCAACAGTTTCTGTGATCCCTTTGAAGCTGCCTGGTGAATAATTCAACATGTCTAACACTCAAACATCTACCAGATATTCTTTATTAAAGCTCTTCAATTAACACAAGCAAATTTTAATCTATTATTATTGTAAGTGGTCCTGGAAGAAAACACTTTTGAATAAACTCATAAATTACATGAACATTTGCTAATAATATCTATTTTTATAGATAAATTATCTTATTCCAAGTGGAGAGGTTTACTTAATCCAAGATACAAAAATTGAAAGCTACACAGTGGAAGACCTAGTTTTCTTCTCTTTGTAATAGAATAATCTTTATTTTTGTTAGGTGTACTTTGCTTTGTTCGTTGAATCCGAGACAAATTAATGATAGCATTTATTATGAATTTTCATCTTACAGAGTTTAAACATCTTCCAGAACCTAAACAAACGCCAGTTTGAAACAGTTATTCATTTGTTTGAAGTTGCAATAATAGCAACTGACCTGGCTTTATACTTCAAGTAAGTGTACAACTTCCTTATATCTGTGTGGTTCTGCCTTCAATAAATGATCCATAACATTGAACTTGAAAGAGATTTATTCACACACACATTTATTCATTTTCCTTTTGGATTATTAATAGAATACCTTCAAGATGCCCAGTAGTAACCTTACTAGACATCTGGAAGTAGTTTATTATCCGAAGAAGTTTGAGTTGAAGAACATTCAGCAAGGTTGGTGCTGAATACCGTGGCAGAAGAGTGATACCACCGAACCTTATGAGGTGACTTTTTGCCCTAGTGAATCCACCATGGTCTGGAGTCTGACATTCGATCCTGTCAGCGTCAGGAAGATGAACAATCGTGGTGATACTGATGCACACTAACCAAACTCTCAGAACGCTGAATTATATACAGCAGAGTGCTGGCTTATTTATAACAATAATTACCAAGGACCAGATGCCTCTTGTCAGTGAATGAAGTTGCTAGTTGAAAATGGATTACAACAATGTGAAAAGTTATAGGATCCAAATATTTATGATGTGGATGGGCAGTATCAAATTGTGCCTCTCTGACCTTTCTTAATTAAAAATTTAATTATTAAATAGTTCATACACGAAGACAGACACTTAGAATCATATAACTGATATCCAAATATCCATAACTCAGATTCAACAAATGCTAAGATTTGCCACACCTGTCTTAGATCTCTTCTTTTTTAAGGAGGAAATAAGTGATGGAGGTGAGGCATCCCACCCTACCCCAACCCACCAGGAAAGACCCTTCCCTTCACCCTCACAGACATTACAATCCATCCTTTCCATCTGTGTTTTTATATGTGATTGTGAAGTGCTTTAAAATTTTCCATAAATGGTACCATACTGTACATACCTTTCTGCAACTTGCTTATTCTATTTTTTTAAATACATTTAATTTAATTTAATTCAATTTTAATTGTCGTTCAAGTACAGTTTTCTCCCTTTTATCCCCATCCCAGCCCACCTACCCATCCCTCCCCACCTCCGTCCCTTTTCCACCCTCCCTTGTTTTTGTCCATGTGTCCTGTATACTTTTCCCCTCAAATTTCCTCCCCGCTCCCCTCTGGTCACTGTCAGCCTGTTCTCAATTTCATAGTCTTTGGTTATATTTTGCTTGTTTGTTTGCTTTGTTGATTAACCAGGCAGTGAAAGACAAATACCATATGATCTCATCTTTAACAGGAATCTAATCAACAAAATAAATTTTATTGATTATGCTTTTCGTTGTCTCAATTTTCCCCCAATGACCCCCTACTCAGTACCCCCATTCCCTTCAGTAATCTCCCCTTAGTTCATGTCCATGGGTCATGCAAATAAGTTCTTTGGTTACTCCATTTCCTATACTGTTCTTAACATACCCTATTTTATACCTACCAATTTGTACTTCTTAATCCCTGAACCTTTTCCCCTATTCTTCTCCTTCCCCCTCCCAGCTGATAACCCTCCAAATGAGCTCCCTATCTATGATTCTGTTCCTGTTCTGCTTGTTTGCTTAGTTTGCTTTTTAGATTCAATTGTTGATAGTTGTGAATTTATTGCCATTTTAATGTTCATGGTTTTGATCTTCTCTTTCTTATATAATTCCCATTAGCATTTCATATAATAATGGCTTGGTGATGATGAACTACTTTAGTTTTACCTTTTATTTGCCCTTCAATTCTAAATGATAGTTTTTCTGGATAGAGTGATCTAGGTTGTAGTAATCTAGGTTCAAGAATCTATGAATCTTGCTTTTCATCACTTTGAATATTTCTCACTAATCCCTTCTTACCTGCAAAGTTACTTTTGAGAAAATGGCTCAGAGTCTTATGAGAACTTCTTTGTAGGTAAATTTCTGCTTTTCTCTTACTGCTTTTATTCTCTCTTGCCCTGCCTGGTGTGGCTCAGTGGATTGAGTGCTGGGCTGCAAACCAAAGGGTCACCAGCTCAGTTCCTAGTGAGGGCACAGGCCTGGGTTGTAGGCCAGGTCCCCAATGAGGAGTACATGAGAGGCAACCACACATTGATGTTTCTCTCCCTCTCTTTTTCCCTCCCTTTCCCTCTGTCTAAACATAAATAAATAAAATCTTTACAAAAAAGATTCTCTCTTTATCTTTAACCTTTGGCATTTTAATTATGATGTGTCTTGGTGTTGTCTTCTTTGGGTCCAACTTGTTTGGAACTCTCTGTGCCTCCTGGACTATTGTATATCTATTTCCTTCACTAAATTAGGAAAGGTTTCTTTTATCACTTTTGCAAATAAATTTTCAATTTCTTGCTCTTCCTCTTCTCCTTCTGGTACCCCTATGATTTGAATGTTGGTACGTTTGAAGATGTCCCAGAGGTTCCTAGCCTATCCTCATTTTTTTCAATTCTTTTTTCTTCTTGCTGTTCTGATTGAATGCTTTTTTCTTCTTTATGTTCCATATTGCTGATTTGATTCTTGGCTTCATCCCCTCCACTGTTGGTACCCTGTAGATTTTTCTTTATTTCACTTAATGTAACCCTCATTTCTGCCAGAGTATTTTTTATGCTGTTGAAGTACCCAATATGTTCCCTGAGCATCCTGACAACCAGTGTTTTGAACTGTTCTGGTAGGTTGCTTGTCTCCATTTCGTTTAGTTCTTTTTCTAGAATTTTGTTCTGTTCTTTCATTTGGGCCATATTTCTTTGTCTCCTCATTTTGGCAGCCTCCTTGTGTTTGTTTCTGTGTATTAGGTAGAGCTGCTTTGACTCCCTGTCTTAGTAGCGTGGCCTATGTAGAAAAGGCACCTGTAAGTTGTATGAGGCAGAGCCTTAGGTAATTGCCAGGGTGGGGTAACCTGTGTCACCACTCTGCGGCTCTGTGTGGGGGAGGACTCAGAGGGGACAATGCCACTGCTTTACCTCTGGAATTTTGCCCGGGGGAGGAAGCTGTCTCCTGGCACTTGCTGTGTTGCCAGTCACCTTAGTTTCGCCCTGTATGCCACGGGTACCGTACCAGCTGTTGCCCTGGTGCTGAATTCCAGAGTGGATGGGTCTGCGTGAGTCCTAATTTAGTTGTGAGCCCTTTAAGGGGAATCTCTTGAGAATCCTACAGTTTCTTCCACCACCCCAACCCTCATTGGTTTTTACAGCCAGAAGTTATGGGAACTTATCTTCCTAGCTCTGGAACCCTGGGCTGAATGATCTGGTCTGCGTCTGCATCCCTCACTCCCAAGGTATCCTCCTGATTTTTACACACCACGCATGGATGTGGGAAAGCCCATTCGGTGTCTCTGCACCTTTCCATGCCACCCCTCATCTCCATACTTCTCTGCACCTCTCCACCTTCCCACACCTCTCTACACAGCTCTGTATCTCTGCATCTCTGCCCCTCCTATCCATCTGGATGAATGTGGCTTCTTTAAATCCTTGAGTGTCAGACTTCCATGCAGCTTGATTTTCTGACAATTCTGGGTGATATTTGTTTTGTAATATAGTTATAATTTTTGCTGTACCTGTGCAGGGAAGTGAGGCATGTTTACATAAGCTTCCATCTTGACTGGAAGTCCCAACCTGCTTTTCTGATGCAACATTTTCTTTTAAAGATTTACCATGGTGCTCTAGTTGGGTGGCTCAGTTGATTGGAGCATCATCCCATACACCGAAAGGTTGTGGGTTTATCTCCAGTCAGGGCACATACCTAGATTGCAGATTTGACCCTTGGTTGGGTGGGTGTTCAGGAGGCAACTGATTGATGTTTCTCTCTCTTGAAAAGCAATAAACATATCTTTGGGTGAGGATTAAAAATAAAAAATAAAAATAAAGATTTACCTTGGTGGTAAATGAAGATCTAGTTCATTTGTTTTCACTGTATACTCAGCTGTATGTATATACTATAATTAATTTAGTCATTCTATTCATGGACATTTAGATCATTCTGAATTTTTCAGAATTGCCCACAATACTACATTGTATGTCCTTGCATATATACATATATAATCAAAATTAAATGTTATACATAATCAAAATTATATATATGGAAGTTTTCTCTAAACTATGCCTAGAAATGAGATTGCTATAGGGTTGTTTGCATATCTTCAATTTTACACCACATTGTGTTCACAAAATTTGGCCCAACAGAGCTTACACAGTAAGATAAGTTAACTGAATAATACAGTGTGGATAAAGCTTGTCCCAGATACAGTTATTCAACTATGATATACTTTTATGCACAGATATATTATAAAATGTAACTTCTTAACTTGGGGTCCATACCAGCAAGAGTCATTAGATGTGTTCAGGAGATCTGAGAAGCACATGTTACAGAAACCTTTTTATCTCTGGTTTTATATGTTATATATTAAAAAAGCACAGCTGTATCATTTTGTAGGAAGAGAACCATGTTTCAAAAGATTGTTGATTGATACTTGTGAAAAAATGGAAACTGAAGAAGAGGCCATCAAATATGTAACCAGTGATCCAACCAAAAAAGAGATTATCATGTGAGTAGTCATCTACTCCTCTTTTGGCAAAAATAACCTATTTTGAATCTTTCTATATTAACAATTTCTGTTTTCTTCCAAAGGGCAATGATGATGACTGCATGTGACCTGTGAGCTATAACCAAACCCTGGGAGGTACAAAGTCAGGTGAATAAGCTTATATTTCCTTTTCTGTCACAGTCTCAGGTGCTGCCTAAGTCCCATGTAAAAGTGACCATGAGGATATCTGGCAGTCTCTGAGTTTTATTATAGCTATCACTTAAATGACTATATATTTTATAAGCAATGATCTTTTATTACCCTGGACTTGTTCTTTCAAACAATCAGTTTATAGTTTAGAAAGAAGGAGAGAGGAACTTGAGAAGTTAAGACAAAAATAAAATGTTCCCTGTTAGGTTTCCATTAATGAAGAAAGGCAAATAGCTGTCAAGAGCTCACAAATGTCAGAAAAACAATAGGTCTTTTTGATCAGGCCCCCAAACAAAACAAATAGAAGGGATATTGGAAAGAAAATGCTTTCTTTTCTTTTTTCTTAATTATATTTTATATATTATGCTATTACAGTTGTCCCATTTCTCCCCCATCAACCCCCTCCCACCCACATTCCCCCCTTTAGTTCATGTCCATGGGTCATAAGTTCTTTAGCTTCTACTTTTCCCACACTATTCTTGCCCTCCTCTGTCTATTTTGTACCCGCCATCAATGCTAATTATTCTCTGTACCTTTTCTCCCTCCCTCCTCCTCCCACTTCCCTGTTGCAAACCCTCCATGTGATCTCCATTTCTGAGTTCCTGCTCCTGATCTAGTTGTTGGCTTAGTTCACTTTTGTTTTAGGTGAGGTTGTTAATATTTGTGAGTTTGTTGTCTTTTTACTGTCCTATTTTTTTATCTTCTTTTTCTTAGATAAGTCCCTGTAACATTTCATATAATCAGGGCTCGTTGATGATGAACTCCTTTAACTTGACCTTATCTGAGAAGCACTTTATCTTCCCTTCCATTCTAAATGACAGCTTTGCTGGATAGAACAATCTTGGATGTAGGTCCTTGACTTTCATGACTTGGAATACTTCTTTCCAGCCCCTTCTTGCCTGTAAGATCTCTTTTGAGAAATCAGCTGACAGTCTGATGGGAACACCTTTGTAGGTGACTCTGCCTTTATCCCTTGCTGCTTCTAGAATTCTCTCCTTCATTTTAATCTTGGGTAATGTAATTATGATGTGCCTTGGTGTGTTCCTCCTTGGGTCCAACTTCTTTGGGACTCTCTGAGCTTCCTGGACTTCCTGGAAGTCTATTTCCTTTGCCAGATTGGGGAAGTTCTCTTTTATTATTTGTTCAGATAAGTTTTCCACTTTGCTCTTCCTCTTCCCCTTCTCCTACTCCTATAATTCAGATGTTGAGATGTTTAAAGATGTCCTGGAGGTTCCTAAGCCTCTCCTCATTTTTGTTTTTGAATTCTTATTTCTTCATTCTTTTCTGTTTGGTTGTTTCTTTCTTCTTTCTGGTCCACTCCATTGATTTGAGTCCCAGTTTTCCTCCTATCACTATTGGTTCCCTGTGCATTTTTCTTCATTTCACTTATTGTAGCATCCATTTGTTCCTCTAATCTGCGACCAAAATCAACCAATTCTGTGAGCTTCCTAATCACCAGTGGTTTGAACTGTGCTTCTGATAGGTTGGCTATCAGTGCTATGAGCTCTGCTTCTGATAGGCTGACCACCTCCTGGTCGCTCAGATGTGGGGGCGGGGTCTGAGAGGGAACAATGGCGCTTACTCCACGTTCTCTGTGGCGGCTTCCCGTCTCTTCAGCCTCCTTCCTCCGTCAATTTGGGCCCCTCTGGTGCTGACTTCTGTGTGGGTGGGTCTCCCCAATGAACTCTCCTGGCACCTCAGCCCCCTGTAGTATTTTCAATGGGTGCTTCTAGGCTTCACTTCCTGGCTCTGAGGCCCTGTATCGCACAGTCTGTCCTTTGCCCATTTTCACCTGGTTTATCTGTGCATGAATTTGTGTCTGCGGTCAGCCACCTTGCACACCTCGCTGGGTTTGCTCCCATTCGGCAACGCCGCCGCCTGTGCGCCTGGGGTGACCATGCACCCGGTGCTGCTACCCGACTCAGGTGGCTACAGACTCCGCCCCTCTTGCTGGTCTGGGTGAATGTTGTTGGACTCCCGCACTATTTAATTTCTCTCTGTCCTTGTTGGGTTTTCTTTTTTTTTTTTTTTGGTTCTATATTTTTGTTGTCCTTAATCTTGGTTGTAAGAGGAGGCTCAGCATGACCAGCTACACCTCCATCTTGGCTGGAAGTCAGAAAATGCTTTCTTGAAAGAATTTCTTACCACTGAACAGGCTGTGAAGAGTTTATGTATAATTTATTCAGGAGTTGTGTGATTTTCTTTTTAACAGAGACAATAAATCAGGACAAGGTTGCGTCACTAGTGCTTTCCAGGGTGGTTTTGCTCCTACAATCTCTTCTTCAATGTGCAACCTCCCTCCTTTATTAAACTTTTCTTTACTTTCATCTCCCTGATCATAGTACTTCATATTGTTGCTTTTATAGCAATAACCACACTGTTAACATGACTGTCTTCACTATACTGTGAACGTCTTAAAGAAAAATGTCACATCTTATTCCTCTCAGCATGCCTGGCTCATGCCAATGTGAGACAGCTAGTGGGTGTTCAATAAACTTGATATTGGGTTTTTAAAAACTATATACAATTAACCCTCAAATATCTATACAATGTAATCAAGGAAAGCTGTGTTCTAGTCTCTGTGTGCATATGTGTTAGTGCTTGGGTACACTGCACATGCAGATGTGTGCTAAATGCTGATAGATAAGCAGGACAAAAGAAGGACTTAGGAGGCTTTAGAGCTTAAAGCATAATATAATGAGGTTAAACATCGTCCCGTCTCCCCTTTTTATTGTTGAGAGGTGGTGGCAATAGTAAACAGGAGGCTAGCCTTCTCAGAATGAATCTGGAACTGGTAGGAAGAGAAATTCCCTTTCCCATTTCAATATAACCTGTAAATGACATCTTTTTTAAATCACAGAGCATATTGTGTGACAATACCGCAAACATTAACTATAAACCCTATCCTTAAATGTCATGTATACTAATACAATGCAAATTCTCCATTAATAAGTTGCTTTCATGAACCTAGTCTTTCTCATTTGCAGGTAGCACTTCTTGTAGCAGGTGAATTTTGGGAACAAGGAGATCTGGAGAGAACAGTGCTGCAGCAACAGCCTATTGTAAAGACCCTGACATAAACACACGCTGCTTGTTAAAAATTATCGATACAAATCAGTCTATTTTGTTCACTGAACCTTAGAAAACTATCTTTAAAGGAATTATTTTTTTTTCTAGCCTATGATGGACAGAAACAAAAAAGATGAACTACCTAAACTTCAAGTTGGATTTATTGATTTTGTTTGTACTTTTGTATACAAGGTAAGTAAACAAATTGATTTTTTTAGTGAAATACATAATCATCTGGATGAGAATTTTTCTTTCAAACTTATTTCTCCAAAGTAGTTTGAGGTATTATCCTAATCTCTCATTCAGGAGTGGAATAAAAGAAGAAAGAACTTGGGGGAGAGCAAATTGAACAGACTGCTTTAGGCAGGCAGGAAAGACAGTACCTGTCCAGTTCAGTTTCCAAGGTCCTGTATTAAGTCCAACCCAGCACCTCTGAGCACGGCAACAAGTTCTTACAGCTCCTCTGCATAGGAAAAGTGCTGAATACCAACCATACAATTTAAGTAGTTTTTGACCCCATTCTCTGTAGGAATTCTCACGGTTTCACAAAGTCACATCTATGCTGAATGGCCTTCAGAATAACAGGATGGAATGGAATATGATGCAAAGGTGAAGGTAACTGAAGAGGAGGCAGAAAAGCAGGAAGAGGGAAACACAGCTGAAAAAGGTTAGATGGAATCTGTTTTTCCTTCTTGTAAGCAGCCAGAAGTCAAGCTGAGCTTAATCTCACATGACAAAAGCATAAAAAGTAAATACAAACATTAAACTTGCTTTACTGCACACGGTCTGATAATTTTAAGAAGTTGGTTACTGTTTTTCACTAACCCTTAAAAACAAGACCTTCTGCATAATTCCAGATGGAATTGCCCAGTCCAGTAGAAGGAGGGGTTGGGGCTAGGCTTCTTCAT
>PVKU01002950.1:0-90102 GCA_004027475.1 Anoura caudifer
GGGGGGGGGGGGTGGAAATGGGAGGGAGCTGTGGAGGGCTGGCGTGGTGGGCTGGGATGGGAGTAGAAGACAGAGAACTGTATAAGAACAACAATTAAAATAAAATTTTAAAAAGTAAACACTTTAAAAAAATATATACCAGCAGGGTGATTTGTCTTTACATCAAAAACAAAAATACTAGTAAGAAAAGTGCAAAAATTAGCTATAATTCAGAATAGTAGTTACACTAAATCTTAACCTTATTTGTGTCCTAAAAATCTTAAGACAACAATAATTTGGATGACTTCATAATGTATTCTCTAAATCAGATTACTTACACAATATCATACCATATCCTATGTAACACACATGTAGCACAGGGTTGTAGAAAGGTACGAGGATGAACTGAAATCAGAAGACCTGGTTTTAAATTCCGAGTTCCTACAGCATGTATAACCTTTAAGCAAGTCATTTACATTTTGCCCCTCTGAGCCTCACTTTCAACATCTGTAAATTACAAAGAATAATTCCTTTTACAACATTTATTGCAAGATAGTGAAAGGAAAGGTGGCTGAGTGTAACATTTCCCAAAGTATCTATTGTATGTGTCTTGTAGTTTGCAGAATATTAATAAGTTTGCCAAGAGGAAAGGATTCTGTGAGCAACTGAGTTTGAAAAATACCAGATGAAACCAAGTCAAATAGTTCTGTTTGCTGCAGACATTTGTAATATCTTTAATCTGATAATTTTATGTATAAATTTCTTTAAATATTTCCTAAACTTAAATGACCTTGAAAATAGCTTTCTTAAAGCATTTGATAGGACTAGTGTTGCATGAAAATCACTTGGGGAACATCAGTGTAATAATTAAGACTGTGAACTCCAGACTCATAAAACACCTGAGCTTGAATCCTAACTATATTCTTATCAGCTATGGGACCTTGAATAAATGACTTGATATCTCTGAGTCTGTTTCCTTGTATATGAGGGTAGTATTAAGCTGACAGAGAGTTCAGTGAGGTGATCGAATTAATAAGAGTATATATTTATACAGCATTTAAAATGTGCTAAGCACATAGAGTATATCATTTAATCCTTCCAACAATCCCAAGGTATTTACCATTTTTAGCCCTAGAAATTAAAGCAAAGAGCGATTGCATACCTAAAATATCTAATATAATAGACACTTAATAAGTAGCTCTCTCTCAGACTCTGTTTCCTTCACTGAGTTCACTGAGATTTGTTAGTTCACTGAGTTTTTGTTAGACAAGTATATCTTTTTTAAAAGTATAAGGCAGTAAACACATGTATGGTGTGCTTATATGGATGTGGAATAAAATATTTATGTATATACTCTGTTCATTAGTATGACAACAAGTTCCTGAAATTTTATTATACCTGACTCAATCAACCAAAGATTCTTGATGGCTACAACATGTAACTAGAAGTTTCCTGGAGGACTTTCACTCTGCTCCCACATGGCTGAACACTGAACTGTACCTTGGTGCATTTTATTTTTTTTTTAAAAAGGGAAAAACTTTCTCCCTTGGATATAAATTAAAGTTGAAAGAATTAGATAATACTGCACTAGTTAAAGTAGGCATTTGCAAAATGAGTATGTTTATAAAGCTAATAAGAGAATCATTTTGGGGGACCATAGATTTTATGTATTATTCATATAGAAAAGAATTTGAACCTAAGTAATAATTTTATTTATATAATTTTATATATAAATATAATTTTATTTACAAATCTCCAAATTATATTTGACTTAGGTTAATTTAATAAAATTGGTTTGTATTTTCTGAGTATACATTGAATGAGACAAAGGGGAGTTAAAAGAGAGGTTTAAAATAAAATAGGGGTGGTCTTTTTGAGGCAGTTATTTTTTTTGTTCAAACTTTTTAAAAAATTCACTTCTTTAGGAAATCCAAACCAATGGAGAGCCTATAAATAGTAGATATTTTAAATAGTTCCTTAAGCATCCTAAACACTGATAATCCATAACTATGCCTTTTTTTATAGACCTCAGCTGGTGGATGCTGTCACCTCTGCTCAGACCCCAGACTCATTAGATGCTATTTTGGACTTTTTGGATTTCAAAAGTGACAGTAGCATTATCCTCCAGGAGAGGTTTCTCTATGCCTGTGGATTTGCCTCCCATCCCGATGAAGAACTCCTGAGAGCCCTCATTGTAAGTCAGATGGCCACCAGGAAAATAAAAGCTCTCACCAGTAAAAAGCTCTCAAGAATCTAGGCAGTAGCTCACCTTTAAGTGGAACCTAATCAACAAAACAAACAAACAAGCAAAATATAACCAGAAAAATTGAAATTAAGAACAAACTGACAATAACCAGAGCGGAGGTGGGAGGGGATAATGGGGGAAGGGTTTTCAGGAACAACTATAGCGGACACATGGACAAAACCAAGGGGGGTTGGGATCAGGGAAGGGAGGTGGGGATGGCTGCGGTGTGGGGGAGTGGTGGGGGGGAAATGCAGAAAACTGTACTTGAACAATAATACAATTTTTTAAAAAAGTTGTTAGCATCAGAATGAAGACTGACCAAGAACCTTCTGATTATTCATATTCAAATTCTATTGAACTATTTTCTATACATTAATTAATTACTAACTCTACAGTAAATTATTTCACATAGTTGTCTTCTTTGCTATTCCTCTAAATAGCAAACTATACTTTATGGAAATTAAAGTATTTTGTTTACTTATCAATAATATAAAAATGAGACAAAATTTCAGAGGGGAGAAGTCTTGGTTATGCTTCAAAAATCAATTTAAAAATATTTATTTTGACTTCAAAAGTCTTCATGGTATTTAATGCACAGTACTTGAAGAGATACAGTTCTTCCAATATTAAAAAATTTATTTTGAAAATAAAAGCTAGACTTCTCTCTTGCCCAAGTTTTTTTTTAAATGTCCATTTATTCACTTATGATCTAATTGAACAGTTCATAATCTTTTTGGAAAATGGGCTCATTTAATAAAGAATCTGAAAAAAGCAGTGAAGCCCTTTTTCACTGGTACGTAACATTTTACAGACCTTGTTATTTGCTTTTTGGTTCACTAACCCAGTGATTTCAATCCATAAACCTCTAGGGAATTCATAGAACAATGTTAAGAATATCTGGAGAGGGGAGAGTCTATTAACTCTTCATTTCAGAGTTAGTGAATTTGTAAGTGTCTCCAAAGCAAAATTCTGAGTTTGCAATCTAGGAACAACAATTTCCTCAGTCCCTGGTTACTTTGTTTCTCAACTAAAAATATTCCTTGGAAATGCTTAAAAAGTTTGGTAACTTATTTTGTCCCTTTTTGGCTAATAGAGTAAGTTCAAGGGTTCCTTTGCAAGCAATGACATCAAGGAAACCGTTATGATCATCATTGGGGCCCTGGTCAGGAAGCTGTGTCAGAGCGACGGCTGCAAACTCAAAGTAAGTGCGGATCTAATCTCATGTATTATATATGTGGTTCCAGGCCATCCTATTTAGCACTCACCATGTGCCCACCACTGGTACTGCTAATCCCCCTTACCCTACTCTATTTTCTCTATTTGCATAGCAATTATTGCCATCTAACATACTTTATAATTCAGTTATTATTATGTATATTGTTTACTTTTGTCCCCGCTGAAATGTAAGCTCCATGCAGAATTGGATATTCCTTTTTTTCAACACCAGTTGCTTAAAATTGTATCTGGTACATAGGCAATGCTCAATAAATACTTGCTAAAAAGTGAATAGTTCATAGTTCATTAATCCTCCATCAATATATGTTTATTGAGTGTGCACTATGTAGTCAGTTTTGAATGGTGTGTATGGTTTAATTCTCATTGCTAGAAAAATATTAGACTCTAGGGCTACCTCCTAGAGCAGGGCTTTATCTATAGTAATTGTGGTTTGCTGTTTTGAGTTTTGATGGTGGGAATTAATTACTTCTATTTGCTTAGGACTTTACATTTTATCTTTTATTTCATTATCTTGGAGCTTTTCCACTTCCCTGAGCTTTTCCACTTGCCTGGTTATCAATTTTAACATCTTTCTTGTTAAAAATAAAACACTCACTTTGTAAGCATAACTAAATATGGAAAATCCAAATGGCTTCATATCCAACATAGCTCATCTTTCTATAATGAAAATAGATTAAAGATACTGAATACATAAAAACGTAGTCTTTTTTATGTCCACATTTATTAGATAGTCAGCTTACAGTCAGCATTTCTTTCTACCTTCAGAAGACATCAGTATATTATTTTGCTTACTGGGTACTTGCTATTAAAAACAATATAAAGAGAATGTTCTTGAAATCAAGTAGTTCTGAAACAGACAACTCATAACTAGAATATAAACCGAGCATTAAAAAGATCACAAAAATGGCATTGAAAATGTTAGAGTATCAACTTTTTAAGATTATCAGAAATTAAACTTGTATAATTTTATGATATCAAAGAACTATGACTTCTTATCATATTTCCAAAATTATTTGATTAGCTGGTTTACTTTAGCAATAGTATATCAAATAATTTGTCTAAACATAAAACTCGCATATAAAAACATTCATTCAGCAGTATTTAGTGAGCATTTGCTTTGTGGTACATATGATGCTAGTCCTTTAATATAAAGATACATAAAATATTCTATCATCTTCCAAGAACTAGTTTCTTTATCAAACACAAACAGATAACTACAATAATACTGAATTATAAAAACAGTGCTCTGAGAAAACAAAAGATGTAACAAACTACTCTGTTTGGGGTGCTGGGGAAAGTTTCACCAAAAAAGTTAAATATTTGAGCTTAGTCTAGAAGAGCTTTGTAGGTGAAGAGATGGTAGTAGAAAATGAAGGACATCCTAGGAGAAATACAACAACGTATGAAAAGGCCCAGAGTCAAAACATGCCTGGTATGCTTGGGAACCGTGAAAAACACTCTGGAGCTGGAGCACAAAATGTATGTTTGTGGGCAGATAGGTGGGAGTAGAGATTCGGAAAAGAGGGAAAGAGAGAGGAGAGGTAGGCTGGGTCTTTACTGATGACCTGCTGAGGAGTCTAGTTTTTATTATATACAGAGGAGGAAGAACAGTACGCCTTTTAGCCAGATGGATGACAGGTTCAGATATTTTATTTATAACGAAGCAAATGGTGTATTTCCTGGGCGTTAGCTACATTAGAGCCGGTGAGATCTGATTAGAGATCTGATTAGAAACATTTGCAACAGCCTGGGCAAGAATTAGTAAAAGTCTAATTAATGTGGGAGCATTAGGGTGAGAGGGGACTTTCAAGAGTCATTTAGGAAGTACAGTCAATGGTATTTAGTCCATGACGGGATGTGGGGAATGAAAAAAGTAAGGATCTAGATGACTATTAAGTTTCCAGGTTAGGATACTAGATGTATGGTGATGTCAACCACTTAATGTTTATAGAACTAGGTTTGGAAGTGAGAAGAGGGTAGAGCTATTAATTTGTCTTGGGCATGTAAGATTAGAATCCTTTGGGCAACCAGGTTGAGCTATCCAACAGGCAGACGGTCATACCTGCAACCCGGAGAGGAGCTAGTTAGCACCAGGAATAGAGAGTGGCTGAAACTTGGGGAGAGAATAAGAATACCTATCAGAGTCAAATAGCAGGAGAAGGAAACTGAACAAAGGATTAAATTTAAAGTTCTAGTAATGGGACACCTGGTTCTCATCACATCTTTAAAGCTACCTTGTTGGTAGCTGTGATCTATCCACTATCACTATCATTCAATTTTATTAATGTTTTTGGGCAACTTCTTTTTAATGCACTTTTTAAGATAATGGGACTTGGCCACCAGATGGACTGTAGTAAATATTCCCTTCCATCCTCACCTATCTTTCTACTTAGGTAGTACTATTAGTTTTTGGTTTTTCCTTCTTGTATTTCTTTGTGTAAGCAGATGTACACACACATTCTTATGTCCTTTTTCTTGCATAAAATATAGCACTCTGTGTACACTTTCTTGTATCTTTTTTTCGCTTAACAATGTGCCCTAAAAATCACCCCATGCTGGTTTACAGAGATCTTCCTCATTCTTTTTTGCAACTGTCTAACACTCATTGTGTCAACCAAGCACAGTTTACACAGTGCCTCCTATGTGTGATCATTAGGTGGTTTCCATTCTTTGTTATGACAAATAATGTTAAAATGAATAATCTTAGGTACATTTTTTTAATTGTTGGAATTGTAGCTTCAGGGTTAGAGTTGCTGGATCAAAATGCATATTTGTTAGCTTTTGCCAAATTGTCTTCCATAAGAATTACACCATTTTATGCTTCCACCACCAACGTAAGAGAATACCTATTGCCCCATA
This sequence comes from Anoura caudifer, assembly GCA_004027475.1. Taxonomy (NCBI): domain Eukaryota; kingdom Metazoa; phylum Chordata; class Mammalia; order Chiroptera; family Phyllostomidae; genus Anoura; species Anoura caudifer. The sequence continues at coordinate 6,320 of PVKU01002950.1, forward strand.
ACCTCAATAACAAAGTATGTCATCACATTTTTTAATGCCTTTTAATCAATTTGGTAGTTGGCATAGACAGTTGCCATGGTTAGAGAAACTAAAGTGTAGTATCTTTCCTTCTATTCACAGACCTTTTATTTTCTCCTCCAACCCCTCACCTCCTGCTACCCTCCTAGTTCATACGTGTGTGTTTGTTTTTGTGTGTGCCTGCAGCCTAATTTCAGAACTTACAAATCCTACAGATGAATTAGATCTTTAGAATCTTTATGCCAATGATAAAACTAAAGCCCCTAAAGCATACCTAGTGGCAAAGATAAAACCAGAATCCAGGTGTCCCTATTTCTAATTTGCTTTTCTATTGAACTATTAACTTGTACTCAATTCCTATTTTTCTAGGCCTGGAAAAACAGACTTTTCTGATTAAAGAACATATTTGAAAAGTACGAAGCAAAGTACATGCTATAGAAGGCATTCAGGAAACATATTTTTAACTGTATGGTAGTGTTAATAAAATTTGAAATCAAGTGGAAACAAGCATTTTTTAAACGTTTAGTAAAAGACTTTACTTTCACCAAAGTTGTTACTTAAGAAAACTGTTACCACTTAGGCACCATCTAAATGTTGCTTTAGAATTTCAATGAATTGGCAGTTTTATGAATAATCATTCACAAAGGAATTTTTTAAATGACTGTATACATTCCAAATGTGTTCAAAAGTAAGCATGTTCATAACTATACTCATTGTCTCCTAAGAATATGTTACGGTATGTATTTTTTAAAAAAACACCTTTATCAAGTTTTACTTGTTCATCTTCATTGTGTGTCTCAGTCAGGCAACCAATGCAAAACTTTCTAAAATTTAAGTTGTTTTCTTGGGCCCAAGAGTGAAGTCAGTCATGCCCAAGCCTTGTTTAATGCATGGTTATGCATATGCCTGAGGCGGTATGTGATTTTTTTCAGGGAGTGGTAGAAGCCAAGAAGTTAATGCTGGCAGGGCTTGAAAAAGCAGAGAAAAAAGAGAACATCATGATGTACCTGCTGGCCCTGAAGAATGCCCTGCTTCCTGAAGCCATCCCACTCCTCCTAAAGTATGCCGAGTCGGGAGAAGGGCCCATCAGCCACCTCGCTACCACCAGTCTCCAGAGATACGATGCCTCTTTCATCACTGATGAGGTAAATTCCCCCCAGATATTTGCAAAATTCACAAAAGGATAAAAGCATGCCCAAACAGGAGTCAAATGCAAACACCTTTGAAGTCATCCTGTTTTTTTCCAAACTACCAATTTTTCTTTCCTGTTTAGAAATACCTCTTTAAATTGGACTTAAGGCTATTCTGAAACAGCCTCACCTTTTGAATAGAAAATGTCCTATATTCTGAAGCATAAATATTAATACATATTCTTTTACCTTAAGAAACAAAGTATTTTCAGAAATATCTTTATTTCCATAAAGTTTAAGATTCTATTAAATTTTTTGACACTAAAATATCTTGGCTTGACTATTACTGTATTGGTTGTTATTGATATATTTTCAGGAAGCTATCTAAATTTAACTTTTATTTAGGCAGAGAATGTTTGTAAACCTTAAGCTAAACTGCCTACTGAGAATGATGTTTCCAGTTTGCAGATAAAGAACCTTTCCATAGGTTTTCTGTGATAGGCTGCAAAACATGATGTTTAGGGTCAGGGGCTAAACATCATACAGACCTACATACAAATTCTGGCTTTGTCCATTCCTAGTTGTTTGCACTTAAGTAAGTCACTTAATTCCTGTTTACCTGAGAACAAGGCCAACATTTGAGGAAAATAGAAAGAGGCAGAAGAAAGTAGAACTGAAAGAAATATTTATAAGTGCCTTGTACAGAACACCACAGACTGTGTATTTATTAGGCAATGCTTGCAAAAAACAGAATTATTTGTTGCTACAGAATGAATTTAAGGCAAATTTTCTTTGGTGTTAATGTATTATTTTTGTAAAAAGTCCTCTAATGTAACCTATGGACTTTCAGTGATACTGATGCGTCAAGATGGGTTCATCACATGTAGTGAATGACCACTGTGGTGTAGAGGAGAGGGTGAGGCAGTGTGAGGAGTGGCGGGGGCAGGGGGAGGGCAGCGAGGAGTAAGGGTACATAGGAACTTTCTGTACTTTCAGCTCGAGTTTGCTATGAACCTCAGATTTCAAATTGCTCTAAAATCAAAGGCCATTAATTTTGAAAAGGAGAAGATTCTGCGGTACTTCACTGTAAAGAAATACCAGTCCATACAACCATCTCTCCCCAGAGCCCTATTGCCACATGGCAGTAGTATCTTTTAAAAAAAATCTATATTAAGTGATATCATGATCCGCTACAATAACAAATGAGCCTCAGAATCTCAGTTTCTCAAAAATGTATTTCTCATTCATGATATGCCTACTGTAGGTAATGGAAAATGCAACCCTAATTTAACTGCAGTAGTGAAAGAAAGAGATGGAGAAGGCACACCAGCTCCTGACTGCCTCAGCCCAGAAGCTACCCAAAGCAATTCTGTTTATGATCCAGTAGCCAGAACTATGGCCCCAACCTAACTGCAAAGGAACCTGGGAAATGTAGGCATGTGTATTAAGAGCACTAACCATGCCTGTCACAATATCAATGTTAAAAATCCAGATGTGCACTAACAAGTTTGAACATCTTATGAACAGGTGAAGAAGACTTTGAACAGGATATACCATCAGAATCGTAAAGTTCATGAAAAGACTGTGCGCACTGCTGCAGCTGCTATCATTTTAAATAACAAGCCATCCTACATGGATGTAAAAAACATCCTGCTCTCTATTGGGGAGCTTCCCAAAGAAATGAATAAGTACATGCTTTCCATTGTTCAAGACATCCTACGTTTCGAAACGCCTGCAAGGTAGGAAACAGCGCACCAATCTCTCTGCTTGCTCAGGCTTATCTGTGTGCTGTGGAGTACACCTGCTGATAATAATAATGCTGTGGTCATTATGCCTGGTTGTGTTATATCATCAAAGGGTTTGTGAAATTTTCTGTAAGAGGACTTCTTAGTAGGCCAGATGAAACAACTTCACTTTGCCACTATGGTTTGGAATTCCACCTATGATTTTTACTCTAGTTCTTCTGCTCAATCTGGTAGCTAAATATTGCCAAATGTTAGTCATGTTTCAAAATCCAACTATATTTTTAGTAGAACTGTACTTGTAAATGGTACAACAAAACGATGTTAAGTTCTCACAAAATGGTCTCTCAGAAAGTTCTTTCTTAACTTTCCAAATGTTAGAAATCTTTGAAGCTTTACATCACAGATCAAAAGAATTTACCAGTTTAAATTTAAAACCTTAGGCATGGCCCACGTTTCAGGACAACTCCAGGTGTGAAGAATGGGTTGAGCAGACTTCACTGCTCTCAGTCAAGAGAGCAGTGGGTTGTCTTCCTGCTGGTTCCCAAGTCTCTTCTGAATTTGCTGATGTCCCTCTTCAAAGTGACTCCCCGGAAACTCTCTGGGTTTCCTCCCTGAAACAGAGGGCCAGAAAAGGAATTTCCATTTCCCCTGAGTTACATGCAGAACATGTAAAAGATCAAATTTGAGCATTACCAGTTGGAAAGGAAAACAGACATAGGGAGGGGAGAAAAATGAAGAGAAATGGAAAAAATAAAAAGGCAGTAAAAGATTGAAGGAAAGAAAAACAAGGAATGAGGAGGATGTAGGGAAAAGAAACAGGGAGAGTGAATGGAAGAGAGAAAAGATCAGGACAGATAAGGAGCTTGAATGAGAGAGAAAAGAAGCAGAGCCCATTTGCAGCCACACATTACAAATCGAGGATCTGACATCTTTTTTTTTTTTTAAGATTTTATTTATTTTTTTTAGAGAGAGGAGAAGGGAAGGAGAAAGAGAGGGAGAGAAACATCATTGTGCGGTTGCCTCTCACACATTCCCCCACTGGGGACCTGGTCTGCAACCCAGGCATGTGCCCTGACTGGGAACCAACCAGCCATCCTTTGGTTCTCAGCCCACACTCAGTCCACGGAGCCACACCAGCCAGGCGGATCTGACATCTTTTATTGCTGTGTTTCCTCTGTGTGACTGCTGGGAGAGATCTGGGTGGATTTGCTGTTCTTGTCTTGTGAACCTAGTGATTTGGGGACAATAAAAAGGAAACGGTGTGCTAGAGAGCAGCCTAGGAAAGGTGAAGAGGCCATCCCAAACACTGCAGGTCAGATTCTCAGAACGGAAAACGTTAAAGGTATCTCGCTTAGTATTTCTCCCGGTGTTGGGGTCCAGTCTCCTGGCAGGTGGCAGGGGGATCACCTCCACTGAGGGAACTTGTGTCATTGTTCAGAGACTCACTATTACTTTTTCATACGCCTGAAATCTTCCTAGTGGCCCTGGTTTTATCCCAGGTCTAACAATTTATCCACGTACAGGTAGGCCCTTTGAGTATCTGAGGAAAGCTGTCGTGACCCTCCGCATCTTTTCTTCTCCAGGCTAAAACCTTGTAACTCAGTGGTATTGGGGGTAAAAGACTATGAGGTAATCATTCTCTCCTCTCAATAATTTTCTACCTCAGATCTAGGTCCATATCCTTTAGTGAAATTTTTTTTGCTGCATTGTTATAATTTTATAATTACTGTTATGATTAGAATTAAGTCAGGAATGGAAAGATCTCAATACTAATTCGATAAGGAGACAAGTTAGAGGCATGGGGTAAGGCTCAAGACTTACTATATAAACAATGGTTTATATATGGATATAACTGAGAATTTTTTTAATTTAAAACTGCATAAACATAGAAGAAATTTCTGGAAATTTGCTATTATATGTAATTAGCCAGTGATAACATTAAAGGGTATAGGAAAATGTTTAAGGAAATATTGGCAACCTCTTCAGTTTGGTACAGCTTTCTTTAAAAGTATACACTGTTTAATGATGGAACCAAGGTGATTCAAAGAAGATGTGCCTTCTACTCCTGAGGAGGGCACACCGGCCACCTCAGCCTTCTCACAGCTGGTGTCCCTGCCCTGCTGAGGACTGAAGGGGAAGCCCCACGCCTGGTGCTGGCACTGCAGCTGGCACCTCCCCAGACTTGGAGCAGCAGGAGGAACATTTGGCTCCCCTGTTTCTTCCACTGAAGATATGGGTTGTTGTTGTTGTTGTTTTTTTCCCAAATCCAACTTGGAAACAGCCATTACAATGAATGTGCAGCTTTTTCCTTCTATGTGTTGCAGCAAAATGGTCCGTCGAGTTCTGAAGGAGATGGTTGCTCATAATTATGACCGTTTCTCCAAGAGTGGATCCTCCTCCGCCTACACTGGCTACATAGAACGTACGTAACCCAAAAAGGGGTTCTCCCTCCAAAACCCCTCCGCAGCATGGTATTACTGGAGCTGTTGTTAAATTACAGGACTTCTTTTTCTACCCTTCTTTTTTATAGGTAGTCCCCATTCAGCATCTACTTATGGTCTTGACATTCTTTACTCTGGTTCGGGCATTCTGAGGAGAAGTAACCTGAACATTGTTCAGTACGTTGGGAAGGCCCAGCTTCATGGCAGCCAGGTAACTCATTTTCCACTAATGTTGCTGAAAAAAGTATATAAAAATTAGTCAGAGGTAAAATAAGGTTTTATACTGTTGGTAACACTATAGAATGCATCAGTTAACAGTGGTTTCTGCCATATATCACCCATGATTCCATTATCTGCGAGAGGCTATGTGGGTTATAGTCCCAGAGAGAGTTTCAAATCTGAACTTGAAATCTAAGTAATTTGATTCACTAGGCTTGCCAAAAACCCATTTTTCTTTTTAAAGGTGCACATATTCACCGAATTGAAATTGTGCCAGTATTTTTCACATATGTTTTTAAAAATATTTTATTTTTATTCACAGATATATTTCTTGGAGCCCTAGATATATAATCCTAGAATATAATTTCTTTCCCTGAGTGTTTCTATAAAGAGATTCATTCCCCATAATAAAACCTTTCATAACAGAATATGCCTCTCTAAAGGGCCAATCTATGTTTTTCAAATTCTGCTGGGAGGGAAAAGAATAAAGTGTAGGCATTTGACAACTGGTATTCTTCCATCCCTTTCATTTTACCTAGAATTTGGTGACACTCTGTAAAAGGGTTTTTAATTTTGAAATGTGTTTCCTTTTTAGTTTTCATGAATATAAAATCATAACCTTCTAAGTAAGCTCATTTAGGCTTTAAAATGATCCAGTGCTATATAAACTCAAGTTCCTATCAAAATGATATTACTACCCCCTCTAATGGGACTCTAGTCAGAATACTATGCCCTTCTGTCCTGAGGAATGACCATCTGTTTCCTGATATGCATTCTGAAGTGACAAACAGCCAGTGGTTAAGGGGCTTGGTATAGAGGACAGGGCACATGTAGGACTCCTATGCCTGACAGAGAAAAGGGGATGAGCCACCTCATGGTGTTCATTGTGTTTTATTTGAGGAGAGAGAAAGGTTAAAGCTGAAAGGTGTGAGTCATGGCTGAGAGAGTTCCACATCCTCTCATAGAAGCAGCCTCAGGATGACTGTCCCAACACCTGTCCACTTCTTTTTGGGGCTCTACGCAATAGCTGATTCATTATGTGTGACAGTTCTGGAGAGACCAAGAGTTTCTGGGATGATGTCATAAATAGAAAGCTCATGGCCTTTGTAGTTAGGCAAGAGGGGTTTGAATCCTGCCCCAGCCATTTGAGATTTTATTTATTTATTTTGTTTCACAAAGTAAATGGCTGAAATCATATGTACCTCAAAGGGCAGTTGTGTGGATTAAATGAAGAAAACTAACTCACCTTATATTCAGTCATAAAAGTGTTTGTTTGTTTGTTTGTTTGCCTAGCTGCTACAAATTCTTTGAATTATTAACCCCCACTGGGAGGTTAATTAACCCCCACTGGGAGTGTAGCTCACTATCCCTTACAGAACAGGCAGGAAGCTGATGTCACAAATGTTATATTCATCTTTCCCTAGGTGGTCATTGAAGCCCAAGGACTGGAAGGCTTAATTGCTGCCACCCCCGATGAGGGGGAGGAGAACCTTGACTCCTATGCTGGCCTGTCAGCCATTCTCTTTGATGTTCAGCTCAGACCTGTCACTTTTTTCAATGGATACAGTGATCTGATGTCCAAAATGCTGTCAGCATCTAGCGACCCTGTCAGTGTGGTGAAAGGACTTATTCTGCTAATAGATCATTCCCAGGTAATTCATTCTGCAAATATGTATGGAATTCCCAAAATATGCCAGGCACATTTGAAATGTGCTCTGTGCTTAGACAATACAAGACAAAGTTCCACACATGTTGAAGCCCACAATTTAAACATTCAGCCTCTTGGTATTGTTGCCCTTACTCCTTTTCTTCTTTGCTGTAGGTAAGATGGGTTTTCTTTTGCCTTCATTAACCAATTAACACATCTCCTCACTGTTGAGGCAAAAGAGAAAATTCTCCATATAGTGAGTATAGTACAATATCAATTATATCTCAGTACTGATGCTAACATAAACAAGAAATTATGGAGGAAAAAACCTAAGATAAACAGAGCAGAGATGGCATTATCTGTTCACTTGGCTTTCCTGGAGGGCTTAGATATTTATCTGAAGTCAGGAGCTAAACCACGTGGCTTCATAAATTTCTGTTGACACTTATCATGACAAAGATGATGAAGATCCATATAATGCATCATTTTGACCCCACCACATCAGTAGAGGCACAACCAACCATTGACACCAACCACATTTCACGGAGACTTTTTGCTCCAAACTCTCACAGTCACAGAATCTTAACAAAGATCACCATTTATTGGTAGAGAATAGAAGAACTTTCATTCATTTGAACTGCATTTTTCAGAGTGGTTTTCAATTTTCCTCACTCCCAAATCTTACATTACTGTGATAAGGTATGACAATACTATCTTCTGCACAGTAAGATTTAGGTGACCAAGATACTATGGATGGCAGTGGTCTGCCTCAATGGATTTCCTGAGAAACAGATGAGGGTTAATCTCAATAACCTTTGAGTTCAAATGTTTGATGCTTAAAAATTTTTTTAATGGCTTGATGTATTTTCTGCCTTTCTAAGCATAGCAGTATAAAAAATGGAATATTTATTAAATAAGGATCCTAAAGGAAATCTTTAAAGTGATTACTTTGTATTCTAATTCATACTTATGATTTTAGAGATAAATGAGGAGATTGGATTAAAATTTATAGACCATAGAACTTGCTTGGGAAATTTGCTTTTGTGGTTTAATAAATTTATGAGTTATATCTTAGGTTTGAATTTTGCCCCCACTAGTTACTTTCTATGTGCTCTTGGGCAACTACTTAATAGTTTTCAACCAAGATTTCCTACAAATGAAGTAAGGCATCTGGAACAGATAATCCAAAGTTTTTACCAGCTTTGTTCTTTGGCAGATAATTGGATGATTCTGATTTGTTGGGTTCTGGTTAGGAAACCATAGATTTTAAGACCTGGGAGAGACCTTAAATATCAGATTTTACTAAAACTCCTCCAAAGCATAATTGGTTAAAACTAAATATTAATTTTCTATCTTTATTATTCCTCATAATAGTTCAGGGTAGCTGTATTTAACAAAAAAAATTTAGGGTAGCTTAACCAAATAGTTTGACTTTTATGATGTAACAAATATTTGGAAGTAGTAATCCAGTAGGTAATGTGTTGATATAGAAATCCTAAGATCTTATCAGGATCCAGGCTCTTTTTCCCTCAGCTCTGCCATCTTTACATGTGGCTGTCACCTCCTGCTTGTCACCTCATGATTATCACATGGCTGCTGCACTTCCAGCACTATCACCTTGATCCAAGAAGGAGGAAGGGAAGGGTGACAGGCAGTAGAGTATGACTCTTTTTAAGGAACTTTCCTGGAAGCCCTATCTATTCCTACAAAAGCTGAGCATATACAAAAGGAAGCCCTTTTGTTTTGACCAAAAGTTTGTTATGTGGCTATCTCTAGCTGCAAGAGAAGCTGATAAATATAATTTTTCAATAGTTGAATAGAGACTCTGAATAAAACTGTGTTTTATTAATATGAATGAAAAGAAAAACAATCAGCAGTGCCTCTTATATGGCTTAAACCTCAAGGTCACTCACAAAAAAAATTCTCATATTATATAAAAATTACACACTGTGCATTTCCTTTGCCATATTACCTCTGGGGATATTCATTCTTAATGAAAGACTCTCTGAAAAAGGCATAAGAGTGCTGAGGATTTAGTTTATATTTTAAGATACAGGAGTAATTATAGCTTGACACCATCTGTGTGTGCTCACCTACCCATCAACAATGCCTAATGGTCTAAATCCAGGTATAAAACTTGATGCAAACATAAGTAGTAATCTGGACCAAGGTTGACAAACTTTTTATGTAAGGGGCAGAAAGTAAATATTTTAGATTTTGTGGACACGTAGTTTCTGTTGCAACTACTCAGCTCCACCACTATAGAGTGAAAATAGCCATCAGTGATTTATTAACAAATGAGTGTAGCAGTGCTCCCAAAATTTTTTATTTACAAAAACAGCCAGTAGGCCAGATTTGTCTGTAGGCCATAGTTTGCAGCTTCTGATAGAAATTATTTTATAAGGTTTTTCTATTCATTAAGCTAGGGCACCTAAGGCATATTCTAAAAGAAAGGTCATCCCCATGCTATTAATATAACCCAATATCTGCATATTTCAGACTGGAGTATTTGGCAGATCTGGGTAATTATACAAATAAGCTGTGTGGGGCTCCCTGCTCTTCAGGGCACTGAGTAATGTCATCCCAGTTTCAGAGACACATACCACTCTAGGTCAAGTGCTGACATTGAAGGAAATTTTGGCAGTGGGTGGCCTGTCACAGCCACCAGGGCAGATGGAATTACTCTGTACACACTCTGTTTTCAGCTCATGGGATTACTCTTCAGAGAAGGATGTCTGATAAAGTCAGTTTAAGAGGGTAATCCTCTTTAGTCAGCAAAGAACATATTTTCCTGAATGAGAGCAGTGGAATGAGTTGTAAAATTATCACTGTTTGACCTGTAAGAAACACCTTTAAGACCAAAATTAAAAGATCAAAGAGGTCACATTGGCTACACACACAAAGCTGCAGTATCTTGTTCATCCAGTTCATAGGCAAAATTTTAAATAAATATGCACTTTGGGTCAAACAAGGACATAAGATTATGCTCTAACTTTTTTTCAGTATTCCTTGAAACATGCTGCCTTGCACATCAGGAGACAAAAGACAGTCATGATTTTGTGATAGGCATGGGTGGAAGTGGAATAGTCTCCCCAACTAGAAGGAATCTGGGTGCTCATTCTGCCTCCACATGTAATCTCCAAGCCTGACTTTCCTTTTCGGTTTTCAGATATAATGCCTACCATGGGAGAATAGTATGGGAATTACATGAGTTGTTAAATGTAGAGCTTTTAGGATACAGTTGGTGCTTAAAAACTGTTAATTCCACTTATTTTATACCCCTCAAAAATTAGAACAACTGCATTATGTGGTTCAGTCCCTTTCATGAAGTAAAGAGTGGTTTGTCCTTCTATCGGGGTCAGTGGTCTGTCCTTCAATGGGAGTCCAAGAAAATTCCTCTTTCACTACACATGATCTCTTTACATGAGGGAAATGGAATCTTCAAAAGCCAGGGCACTCCTCAAAGCCAACATTGCAAGGAAATGCTCTCTCCCCACGAAAGGCCCATTGTCTAATCACTATGAAATGTTCTTTTCCATGGCACTTGGTATGTTTTGACATCCACTAATGTATGGTCAGTAGGAAAGCCAAATCCCGCATCACAGACCTCTGCTGGTTGGGGTAGGTTAGCACAATCATGATTTTTCTAATTGGGAGCAAAGAAGAAAACACGAAGAACAAAATATTTCTGAGTTAGGGCACATAGTAGGACTCATTTAGGAACAATCATAATAACAGTGCAAATGCAGAACTCTGATATTTTGGTTCTGCCATTTATAAGCATAGGTTCAACTTTGGACATGATTATTGTTTTTATCAGGGTAATTTATATTACTTTAGATTAGTATCTTTAGCTCCATGTTGAGAATTTCATTTTTCCATCCAAGTGTCTATCTGACTAAAGTAGCTTCATGTCATAATCAGACATTTTTAGTGCACCTGGTTGTAAACCAAGTCCATTCACTGAAATTTCCTGCCACAGTTTTTGGAAAGTTGAGATAATTCAGTTGAGTTAAGAAGATCAACAGAATCTTTTTTAGAAAGCAGAACTATGTCATTTACAATTGGTGAAAACACAGCTTGTTTGATCTGAGTAGGGCAGTTACATAAAGCTGGTCATGCTGTCAGTTGTCATGAACCTAAGATCTTTGAAGCAATATCAAAACTGAGGATACTGAGGCTTTTCCCCTAAACCATTATCATTACCAACACTGTCCCCAGGCAATCTGATTCAAACCCAACTGAAGAAGTTTCAGCCAATATCACCAGATACGTAGAAACTGCAAGACTAAGGGCAAAATGCTGGTAAACAGAAACAAAAAAAAAAAAAAAGAATTTCAGACAATTATAACACTGCTTGGGAGGAACTGTTTGCAAATGAGTGCTGTCCCTCTGGAATATGCTGTTGAGTTCAGGTTGGACTCATGAGTTCATATGTGAATTTGATGTCATTCCAAATGTCAAACAATGGGGTCTAGTTTAACTGGCTTGCCTTCCTTTCCAAGCTTGATCTAGGCAATCCCTGTAACTTTTATATTGCACTGGCAGTTTTTATCATGCTTTTCGTTTGCTAGCAGGATGCCATTGTCCATATTTGACACAGCATACAACTAATTAGAAAAGTGCTAAAGGACTTTAAGAGGTCATCTAGCCCAACCCCTCGCCCCCAACTCAAAGCCACAGCTGGATTCCTGATGGAGATGCCTTTATTTTCCCTAAAATAGTGGTTCCCAAATAGAGGACTTATTACAGTCCTCATGTGAGGACAAATTGCTGGGCCCCACCCTCAGAGCTTCTAGTTTAGTAGGTGTGGGGCTTGCATTTCTCACAAGTTTTCTGGGTGCTGATCTTATTTGTCAGGGACCACCATTTGAAAACCATTTCCCCTCCCAAAGTGAGGCAGTGATTGAAAGAAAACACCCTTCTTAATTGTCACTTTACTTTTTCTAGTACCAGTATTTAATTGACTACATAATTTAGCAAAGTAAGAATCTACTTCCGGTGATCAGAACTAGGATGTGTTTCCAAACTTAGAGAAAGTCCCCAACACTAACATAATTCAAGTGGTATTATCTATAGCAGGAGGTTAAATGTGCTTTTTGGAAAGGGGTTGGGTAAATTGTGATTTTGTTATCATTATGTATTTTGCTCTAGGAGCTTCAATTGCAATCTGGACTGAAGGCCAATATAGAAGTCCAGGGTGCTCTAGCCATTGATATTTCAGGTGCAATGGAGTTTAGTCTGTGGTACCGTGAGTCAAAAACACGAGTGAATAATCGGTAAGCATATGTATAATGCTTTACTCAAAGAACTGCAGAAATTAGTTTTTTTGGAATTGTTTAATCTTTTGGCTTTTCAAAATCTATACTTTGCATTTTCTTATTTTTATTTATTATTTTTATTGAATTTATTGGGGGTGATATTGGTTAATAAAATTATATAGGTTTCAGGTGTACAGTTCTATAATACATCATACATCAAATCTGTATATTGTATTGTGTGTTCACCACCCCAAGTCAAGTCTCCTTCCACATTTATCCCCTCTATACCCTCTTTTACCTCCCCAGACTCTTTTTCCCTCTGGTGATCACCATACTATTGTCTGTGTCTATGAGTGGTTGTTTTTTTCTTTGCTTAATCCCTTCATCTTTTTCACCCAGTCCCCCAATCCTCCCTCCCCTCTGACAGCTGCTTGTCTGTTCTCTGTATCTATGAGTCTTTTGCTATTTTGTTTGTGAGCTTACTTTTTTCATTAGATTCCGCGTAGGAGTGAAATGAAATGGCATTTGTCTTTCTCTGACTGGCTTAATGTTCTCCAGGTCCATCCATGCTGTCACAAAGGGTAAGATTTCCTTCTAGTTTATGGACAAGTAGTATCCCATTGTGTAATTGTACCACAGCTTTTAAATTCACTTATCTACTGATGGACACTTGGTCTGTTTCTAAATGTTGGCTATGGTAACTAACACCACACTGAACATAGAAGTGCATATATTCTTTTAAATTAGTGTTCTGGGTTTCTTCAGATAAAATCCAAGAAGTGGAATCAGTGAGTCATAAGGTAGTTCCAATTTTAATTTTTTGAGGTAACTCCATACTGCTTTCCCCAGTGACTGCACCAATCTGCATTCTCATCAACAGTGCACTAGGGTTCCCTTTTCTCTACATCCTCACCAGCACTTGTTGTTTGTTAATTTATTGATGATAACCATTCTGACAGGTGTGAGGTGGTATCTTATTACAGTTTTAATTTGTATTTCTCTGATGATTAGTGATGTTGAGCATGTTTTCATATGTCTATTGGCCATCTGTATGTCCTCTTTGAAAAATTGTCTATTCAAGTCCTTTGCCCATTTTTTAATTTGATTTTTTTGGTGTTGAGTTGTATAGTTCTTTATAAATTTTGAGTTGTATAAGTTCTTTAAAAATTTATCAGATATATTATTGGTGAATATGTTTTCTTATTCAGTTGGTTGTTTTTTCATTTTGTTGATGGTTTTATTTTCTGTGCAAAAACTTTTTAGTTTGGTGTAGTCCCATTCATCTATCAAAATCTACACTTTCTAATTGCAACCATTAAATCATAGGGTAAATGTAAATAATCATGAAATCATTAAATATAATCATTAAATTATAGAGTAAAAAATAACCATGGGAAGTCATTTTTTCCATAGCTTCTTATGAACAGATCAGTACCTAATACAACTCAGCTGAGAACCTTCTTGCTTTTAAAGACATCTGTAGACAGTACACCCAGTGGATGGCAAGTTCATCCTCTCTTGGCATTCCATTTCAATAATTGACAGTGTTCTTAAAAAATTTCACTCTGAAGCAAACTTTTAGCTTATCCCTCTATTTGCAATTTGAAATCTTTCTTGTCTTCAGGAAATCATTTTGCTGTCTTCAGTGAATAAAAATTTGAAAATGGTCAGTTTTATACAGAATCAAAGTATTAAACATTTGGTCCTTAAGTTTTTTGTTAGCATTCATTTTCTAAACAAAATGTTCTCAGTTCCTTTAGTTTTTCTAGTCTACTTGTCAGAACAAATGAAAATGTTTTATTTTGAGTATAACATAATTTCTCTGAACCAGTGTAATAACCAAAAGAACTATTCTTTTATTTGTTGTAACACTGAAGAAAAGAAAATTGAAATGCAATTGACTTTTGCATTTTGGGGTATTTAAAATATGGTGGGCATAAGTGAAATAAGAGTGATAAAATTAATTTCTTTTTTTATAAAATTAATTTCTTTAAGTTTATTTTCTACTGTGGGTGAAGGAATTGAGGACAATGAAGAGGGGCACATTTGTGGCCCATGGTGTTACTACAAGGAACCAAACAGTGAGAAATGGAGTAGACTATCAGAGGGACCCACAGTATAATTTAGCACTTGCCATTGAATCAGCCATCTGTTTCCTCTTTCTGAAGTACTTTCTAGGTAGAGGATTCCCCAAATTACCCTGAATTGAATTTTTTGCAGAAAGAAATCAATGATTGCAGCAACAATATATCTGGATTTTTAGAAAGGATACCGTATCCCTAAGAATCTGTCAGTATCCACATTGTAGCCAATCTATCTTCAATTTTTCATTTACTCATTAAAAAATGTCTCTTAAGCCTTTGTAGAGTATAAGATATTAGAAGGTACAGGGAGGTACTCAGGGATTTAACTGATGCACCTCTGACCAGCTTTTCCACTACAACAGTGGCAGCCATTGTGCTGTAAGGTACACAGCAAAAATGAATTTCTCTGTCACAAAAGCATGGACATACCACTCTGATTTAATTTTGGGAGTAACTTCCCACCATATCGTTGAAAGTCTGTGATTAAATTAGAGTGTTCCTCGAGGTAAGCATTCTACTGAGATTGTTTATCCTCTTCACTGTCATCCAAGCCACCCTCCCTAGACAATCCAGTCTGTCTACCTAGTCCTCCGGGCGATTTTTGCAGAACCTAGCACATCTGTCATTCCTGGGGCACCCACTGTGCATGCCCCACTATAGGAATGGTTCTTTGTGACACAATACTTTTTCAAATAGACATATAGCTCTAGAAACCCTTTGAAGAAAGTAATAAAATGGAATTGAAATAGCCACATAGAAGCCAACAGAGAAACCAAGAAAGCAAGAAAATTGTTACAAACATCAGCTGCCTTATTGCTGAGTTTAGGCTTCCTTTTAAGGTAACTCAGGTACTTCCAACTTTTTGAGAAGACCAGGTTCCAAGCACATTTTCATCTTGGTCCTTGGGGTGACCATACCAAACAGTGGAACCTGATACACATTTCATTCCCACATCTAGAATTGAAAGCTGGGGGAAGGTTCCAGGGAAGGGCAACCTTCACGGCCCAATCTCTGGGATTAGCCAGGTCCTGGTGACCAACTGAATTCTAAGTACATTTTGGTCACATATTACTCCTTTAAATGGTTCTTCACAGTCATCAGCATCATGAGTTCAGATCTTGTGAAATATAGATGATTAGTCCAGCTCTGTTAAATATGATATTAATAGGATTTCTTCCACACTCACTCCACCCTCCCCCCACCAAATCTTTAGGTTGGCTGTGGTGATATCCGGTGACATCACTGTGGATTCCTCTTTTGTGAAAGCCGGCCTGGAAGTCAGTACAGAAACGGAAGCTGGCATGGAGTTCATCTCCACAGTGCAGTTTTCTCAGTACCCATTCTTAGTTTGCCTGCAGATGGACAAGGCGGCAGCTCCATTCCGGTAAGAAGCAGCGCTCCTGCCATGTGCCATCCCCTGGCCACCAGGAGCTTGCACCCAGTTTTGAGCATTCAGTTTCAGAAATTAAAAGAAAATGGTAAAAATCCAGTGAAATGAATGATCTTTAAATTAATAAGAGGATTGTTGATAAGGCTGAAGATTAACTCACTTCCTAGGATATCAAGAAACTGTAATAACTAGTTCATTTGATTCAGGAGATATCAGATTCTATCCAGAAATAATTTATTAAGGAAACAAAGGGATCTGATTTACCACAAGTGTTGCCCTGTAGTTTCACCAAAAATATTGGATGCATATTTACTACCAGCTACCTTCACAGCTATCTGCTGGACAGAAGGTTCAAAACAAAACATCTTGTCACTTATCATGGCTCACAGTTTTTAGGTAATCCATACAACAGTTTTTTGACTTTAAGTTTTGGCTAAAACTTGAGAGTTTGGGATTTTCAATTTTTTAAAATGTTTTCAGCAGAATCCTTAGTATCTCAAAAACCACATATAAAATTGTCCATCAGGTTTCCAACACCTCTTCCTCTCTAGAGCTTCTCATTTACACTGTGTCTGTTGAATCTTGTAACCATATTTATAGCAATACTTTCATGTGGAACTAGAATACTTTTGGTCAAGGTAACACTGAGTTGTAGAGGTTTTCTTGACACACACTATTAACCATAAAAGCAATTTATATGCTTAAAACAGCAAACCATGTTTTACACAATCTCCTTTGATAAGTAGGCTAGAGTTGAGCACCTTCCTTATATTACTCACATTTCAGGATCCATATAAAATGCATAAATAAGTATAAATATGAATTGGTTATATTTTTACAGAATAAAATATAGTAGATTATAATCAGAATATTAAACTGTTGCTAATTTATATAACTAATGTGTAGAATAAATCTCCATTAATGCGTTAAAAAAGAAACCAACCTTCCAATGGTCAAAATGCAGCAACCGCCAATCCAGGCACATTTCACTCGGCCACAGCTCTGGGGAGGTGTCCCTGTCAGCGTGCTCATCTTGTAACCAGTTAAACTTGCTACAGACTCAAACAGGAGTGAGCCCAAGGTGAGGCTCTTGGAATCAGGGATGGGAGACGTAGCAAGGCTTGCAAAACTTAACAGCGTCCCCAACAGTCTGACCGGGATTTAGTCCTTTACTCCAGAAAAATGTATGGCAGACCCCTATATTCCAAGCATTGGAAGTGTATCTGTTTGTATAAAAAGAACGGGGAAGGAAAAAATCACCCCATTCCCGGGAATGGAAGCTGGTAGGTAGCCTTTGGCAGTCGGATCCTTTCTCAAATTGCTTTGAAACAGAAGCTGCAAGTGTACACTAATAGCTTGGCTCTGACAGGCGTGAAGTGACTGTAATATGTGTGTAATTTTGTTGTTGTGATCGTTACGCAGGCAATTTGAGACAAAGTATGAAAGGCTGTCCACAGGCAGAGGATACGTCTTGCGGAAAAGGAAAGAAAGGCTCCTAGCAGGATCCGAATTCCCGCTCCACCAAGAGAACTCTGAGATGTGCAAGGTGGTGTTTCCCCCTCAACCCGAGACTACTTCCAGCGGTTGGTTTTAAAACTGATTGGCGATGTTTCACATGAATTCACCTCCCCGGGGGGGATCCGATGTGACATGCCTAAGTACTTGCTCTCTGAGAGCACAGTGTTTACATATTTACCTGTATTTAAGATTTTGTAAAGAGCTATAAAAATCTTCAAATGATCAAATTTGGGCCTATTCAGTATACTAACCACAGTGTCAATTTTGAGCCAAAATATGTGATACTTTTAGCAAATCCAAGTTGACATAGTGAGAATAGTTCTTCCCTAACAAGAAACTATTGTGTGTTTTTTTAAAAAACCACACACACTTCGAAGAACCCAATTTTGTTTCAGTAACTTTCAGTGTCTATGTAGCACTTGTTAGAACCTTAAACATGGATTGTTTCTACCAAACATGTTCCCACTCAGGAAAAAACACCTTTTTTTGGGGGGGGCGGTTGGAGGGAAGGGGGCGGGGACAAGACTTGCTAAATACTTTTTCGGCCAGCTTCATCAATTAATGTTTATCCGTTCTGTTGTTTCACTGAGTGCTGAGGTAGAAGACACACAGCACCAGAGCACCTTCTTGTCCTTCTGCTGACCATGTAATCAGTCCTCTGCCTTCCACCCCACAAAAACATTGGCCTTAGTGGCTAAGAATTAGAAATATTAGTTTCAGAAGCTCCATTTGATTTTTTTGTGCTGTGTCTTTTTTGAGACTGCAATGTGGTAGGTACACTGTCCTTTATAAGGGACATCTTCATATATTAATCATTTTATCTTTCATTCAGTTGTTTATGTGGTGAAATTTCCAGTCTGTTTGACTATAATCTATACAAAAGTCAGAATGGCAGAGAGAGTTTAATATTGCTTTGAGAAACTGATGGATTTGGACTTCTAAGATATGAAATTAAGAAATGGTTTATATTTGCACAAATGAAAAGAGGCATGCTAAATATTCTAAAATATTTATTAATGAAACACATGTTAATGAAACATTTGTTTCTGGTAATAAACCCAACACAGATAGCAAACATTCATTTGTCCATTGAACACACATGCACAGGAGTTTATCTAGCCTGTCATTGGCTGTAAATTTAAAATGATGTGTGATGAAATAAAAATGTGGAAATCCTGTTGATGCCTTTTGTCTTCTGTTACTTCAAACACCATATTTCTCTGTTCTTGACAATTTCTGAGCCCAGACACACACACAAGGAGCCTTTGCAGTCCTATAGAACAGGCCAGAGACTCCAATAGGAGGTTGGAGCCCTCTAGACGATGAGACACTGAAAATAATAGCAGTCAGAACCTCTGAAGGACCTGAAAAGTTGAAAATAAGCTCTAAGTCCAGTTTTCTTAAATCTCTGGACTGGCACCTTTACTGGTATGTTAGTGAGAGGAAAGAAAGGAATCAAAAACTGAAGGGGGCCCTGGGTGGTGTAGCTCAGTGGAGTGAACGTGGACCTGCGAAATAAAGAGATGCCGGTTTGATTCCCTGTCAGGGCACATTCCTGGGTTGTGGGCCAGGTCCCCAGTTGGGGGCACCCAAGAGGCAACCACACACTGATGTTTCTCTTCCTCTCCTCCTCCTTCCCTTTCCCTCTCTCTAAAAATAAATAAATAAAATCTTAAAAAACTGAAGGAGGGGTGTTGTGTTCTTGGTGGTAGCCTTGGCCTTGGAGGAAGCATCTGTAAAGATACTTAAGCTGCAGCCAAAGCAAGTTGATCGAGGGCGCTAGCCAAGGATGTCATGGGCTAAGCAACCTCAACCATGTGATTTTTAACAAGACACAGCTGCTTCTGTGAAATGTGAAATAATAATTCACTTAAGAGCAATGACTGTGGTGCCCAGATATTAGTGTTATGCTATATCCCGACTGCTTTTCTTCCTGGCTGAGCTGAGCACCACCAGTCATTTGCACAGTACATAGTACTTAGCAACTACCATGCTCCAAAGAAACAAGAAACCTGAGGCACGGAACAAACATTATCTCCTTTCTAGATAAGTGAGACAGAATTTTAACAAGAATGGAGGGATAGTCCCCATTTTGAAATGACATATTGGAGGCAGAAGTGTAACTGCGAGCCTCACTTGGAGTCCTCTAGTTCTGACCACATCATTGTTTCAAACAGCAATGGCCGTGTGGCTGTGTCCTCTGCACAGTTACTGCCTGGAAATGGCTCAGCCCTCTGACGTGAATCCTCTGCCCAATCAGCTTCCGCAGACCTTAAGGTTGTAGCCTGCCTGCTTTTCTTCACTGAAGTGCTACTGCCCCTGTCTGTCTTTCTCTTTCTCAGTGGGTACTGCCCATGGCGAGTTGTTCCCTGCTTTCTCAACCTGACCACTTTTAACACGATTTTTAAAACTACACTTATTTAGTGTTTATTATGGGCCAGGTATTTTAAAGGATTTTATACATATTAAATCATTTAGTTCTCACAACAATAATATTTAACAGAGAGCATCATTATTTTTGTGTTCTAGATTAGCAATGTCCAATAGAAATATAATGGGAGCCATATAAGTAATTTTAAATTTCTAGTAGCCACATTAAAAAAGTAAAAACAGAAACAAGTAAAATAAACTTTAACAATATATTTTTACCAGTTACCCAAAATATTATATCAATGTAATTAATATAAATGTATTAATGAACTATTTCATTCTGGTGGGAGAGCATCAGGCCTTTAAATGGGATATACATTTAGTGTATACTACATGTATCAGTTTGGATTTGCCACATTTCAACTGCTCAATAGTCCTATGTGGCTAGTGGTGACCAAATGGGACAGTACAATTACAGAGAAACTGGGGAACAGAAGACATTTAACTTACCCCACAGAACACATTTTCTCAACCAGAAAGTGGTCAAACTAGAATTCAAATATAAGTCGTCTCACCCTGTTATCAGAGGAACCAGGTTCTTCGGTAGCGTCAAGGGAAAAGAATTTCAGGGACACACTCATAGGAGGATTCTAAGCAATGGTGGAAAGATTTATTAGAACAAAAAGTGGCAGTAGACTCCTGGAGAGGCAGAGAGTGGGCAGGCTGGATGGCAGCAGCTGCCCAGAGGTCCTTAATGAGCTTCCATGTGTTTCCTTGGGCTTGAGAAAGAGTGAGCTTGCTTTCCCACTCTCCACTCTCTTTCTTGGCTTTTCTTGGGCTTGTGCTTTTGCCCTCCCCCAGCCAACCTTCCCTGGATTTTCCCAGGCCTGTGCCCTATCCAATCTTTTCCCCTTCTTATGGTCACTATTTTGTCTCCTACACATAACTCATAGTGCTGCTTGTCATTTGGCTTGTACTACACAAGCGCTTAGTAAAAGGACTCCCCATGCACCATCTTGGCTTCCAACGCACATGCACTCAATAAAAGAATCTCCCTCTTGTCTCTGCCACACCCACATCTCATCAACCCAGTAGAAAGAATGGTGTCAGCTACCCCCTCGGGGTGGCTGTGACACTCTGTTTCCCGCCTTGCCGACTAGGTAGGATCTTTTTCTCCATTGGGCAGAACAATGCCTACTCTAACAACCCCAGGCACCGCGTCCTGAGTTTACTATCCTGTATTTCCTATCTCGTTTTGGTTTTGAAGTCTTGCTGCTAAAAAGAATATGGATAGTAGTGACAAAAATGACAAATATGGGAAAGCAGCTATAAAGCTTTAAGCTACATTACAAATTTCTAAGAGCCATTGCCTTTCTGTGTGATTCTTATGTCTCTGTCTCCGGTAGCATGAGAAGTCCCTGGCACTGCACACTTCTATTTTTTTTCTTTGCAAAGTGTCCTTTCCTCCATGAAGTGTACTTTATTCCTGGAGGCAGGTCTGAATGTGCAAAAATAAATGCATTTTTGGATAGCAGCTTTATTGAGATATTCACATATCATACAATTCACCCATTTATAGCATAGAATCTAATTTTATATTACATATAAAGATAGTACATTCAAAAAATTGTACAAGTATCACCTCAATTAGGAGGAAACATTTTCATCACTACAAAGATTAAACCGTACCCTTAGCTGTTACTCCCAGTCTCCTGATCTCAACCTCTCACATGCATCCAGCAAGATGGGAAACAGGAGAGTACAACAACAGTGAGGGCTATTTGGAGTAACACACTCCTGCATATCTGAAATCTCATCTTTTCCACATACTGCTGCCACATAGACCTCCAAACCTCTCAGTTTCCACAGTGTAAAATGAGCGTGCCTCATCGGTTGTTGTGTGGATGGAAATAGGTAATGGGCTAATGTATGACATGTAGCAAACAATAAGTATTCACTAGTGGTGACTTTTTATGTGTGGTCCTGTAGAACTACAGAATAAACCAACATTTTATGTTCTGGCTTCATGGAATGAATCTATTTTCTGAACTTTCACCAGTGAACACCATTGGTTTTGGGAAAATTACCTATTGTTTATTTGCTTATCATAAAAATACTGCTTTCACATTATAAAAAATTATTTTCATATTTTGTAAAAACATGATTTTCATCCATTTCTCTATACCCTCAGGTTGACTTCACATTTTATTAATCCTTTCTTCTCTGAATTCCTTTGCACTTGTCTCTGTGAATGTGATAATTAGCAACAGGAAAGAATAAGTATTTTCATGAGGAAGCATGGGCTGAATTTAAAATTCAGCCACAAAAGAAGCAAGTTCCAGTAGAAATTTCTTGGAAAAAATAAAGGATTCCACAACAAAAGCAAAATGGATAGCATTTTGAGAGGGAAAAAAATACCAGAAGACTGCATCCCAGCTCAGCTGTTATCCTCCCTCAGGACTTGAGCAGAATGTCACGTCTGTGTCTAAACTTCTGTCTGTTTCTTAGTCACCACCTCCCTCACTGTCAGGTTCCTCTTCTTAGTCCTGGTTCCTGCAGGAACAGGGTCTCTGCATGAAACCATGAGCACATTTGAACTGGGTAGTTTGAGGGGAGCTCAACAAACTTTATAAAGGCAAGGGCAGGCCAGAGGGAAACAGGGATGTGCAGCACCCTGAACTCATTGTGCCGGGAGGCTGAAAGGTCAAGGGAGAGAGCGACCATTAGATCCCAGAAAGCATAAGGTGGGTGGAGCTGTGGCCTTGGATCAAGGGACAAAGCAGCCCTTACCACCTCCCCCTGGAGGGAGCCTGGGAACAAACATCCTGACCTCACTCTCTTTCCCACCTCTGTCTGCTGCCTATGGTACTCATTGACTGAAACCAACCAGAAGCCAGAGTGCAACAGTGCCTATTGATCCAGATTATCTACAGAGGTGGAAAGGGTAATGAGGGGTTTGGAGGGGGAATGGAAGAAATCCAGTGCAAGCTTATTCAGTAAACTCTCCCTTAGGATTTATTAATTGATTTAATCAGTTATCTCACAACCTAGAGGATCTATTAGGATTAAGAAATGTACTAGGTTAAGGGGGAAAAAAAGATAGATTGCCTTACCTCAAGAAACTCAGTGAAGTGAAGGCAGCACTTACAACTAAAAATAATTTTTACAGTGGTATAAATATTGTAAAAGAAAAGTTTTCAAAATCCTAAGAGGGTGTAAAGGGGGAAAAGGTAAGGAAAAAAGTCACCAAGAAGGTAATATTTGAGTAAGCCCACATGGTTATTTTACTTCTATCTGATCAACTACTTAACCAAAGCTGGCCTCTTTCTTTGTGTATCAGATTCCTCTACTGTCTATTACCTTTAAAACCCCAAAGTGAAGTGTGATTTGTTTGCCTTTAGCTTGAGTGTGCAGACAAATGATTCTCACTCTCAAGAGCCTGCTGTACAATTGGGTGTTCTGTTTGATAAGATTATAAAATAACATAATAATTTAGGTCAATAAAAAGTCCATCATCAGAGGAATGTGGGCTAATTATTTACCTTCCATCATGAATGAATTAGTAATCCTTTGCTACCCTCCTATTAAAAAAAGTTTAATTTTTTTGCAGTTGACTTGGAACGTCACATAAATCTGAAAGCTATTTTCATCCTTCTATTTTTATTAGAAACATTCCTGCCATAATCTTCTAAGATTACATGTAAAAGTTTGGACGTTCTCTTTTCAGAATAGTCTTTAGGTTTAAATTACCTGACTCCTTTTATTAGTAAAAGTGATTCACCTCTATTCTGTTTGGGGTACCAATCGCCACTTTTGTGATACTTATCCCACTCACCATGCCTGAGTAATAAACATGTAAACATAGCCATGAAGTAAGATGTCAGTGTGAGATGAATCTCTCAAATTATTGAGACACAAAGAATTCTTGACGGTGGAGCTGTTCTAACATATTTCTCAATTAGGTTCTTCTTTAGAGCTAACTTGTTTAATCCTTAATGAAATCTGAGGGCAGGGGGCTGCTGAATACAACGCACTAATTGGAGGCAGACAATTCCTAAATTATGATTATTTACTCCTAACCCAGGTCTTCCAAAGTCTCCTCGACTTTTATTCCTGGTCAGATACTTTACATTGCACTTGTTAGGTGCCATGAACTTTCTCTAGGCACATCACAGGTATGCAGTCACTTTATTCCCGTAACAACCCAGTAAGGTCAGAAGTACTATTATACATCCTTTGTATGTGGAGAACTGAGGCGCAGAGAGATTCAGGATTTATCCCAGGAATCTCCTTCTAGAGTTCAAGTACCTAATCATTGTACAGTAAGTCTTCACTTAAGTTTGGGTGATAGGTTCCTGGAAACTACAACTTTCAGTGAAAAAACATACAAGAAAACTAATGTTCCCACAGGCTAGTTGATATAAACAAGAGTTAAGTTCATAAGGTATATTTCTGGTGACAAAAAAAATCACCAAAATTCTAAATGAAGACCCAACACACTTCTACCATGGAAATGTTGGAATAAATGTGATCTATACATACATTTAAGAAAGATTAATAAACACAAATAAGATCATTCTTTTCCAACCTACTTATTCCAGTTCAGTGGGGTGAGTGGCAGGAACTTCTGCAGGCAGCTCAGGACACAAGGTGGAACCCACCCTGGACAGGACGCCTTTTCATCACAGGGTATCCACACCCTGCACTCACACTGAGACCATCTAGACATGCCAATTTATCTTTGGGGTGTGGGATGAAACCAGAGCCCCCAGAGAAAACCCATGCAGATATACAGAGAATGTGCAAAACTCCAGACAGTGGCCCTGGCTGAAAATCAATTTTTCTCAACATTATAACAAGTCAATATTGAGAGAAAGGATGTTATTCAAGGGCCTGCTGTACTCTGCTACCTATCCAAGATACAGTCCGAGCTCCTAAATTTAGAAGTCAATGCTCCCTCCATACTCAGGTCCAACATTTCTTCCCAGCCTCAAATGCACTACTCTTCTTGAAAAACATCCCCCTGTTCCTGCAACATGTTCTCTCCAAACATACCAACATTTGGCTGCTCCAGTTTCTCTGCTCTCATCCTTCCCCCAGCCCTTCTGCCCAAATGGGTCTTACCAAGCCCACCTCCCATTACATTTCCTGCACGTAGAAGCTGCCAGCTGTGAAATGTACCTGCTTTCCAGGTACACTTATTACAGGTACCACCCACTTGGGAATTAACCATCCCAACGTGGATGACTGCCCTTCTCCATTGTCTTTTCTCATTAAAAATTACTTGTATTATGTAACTACCTCATCTTCCCAAATAAAGTATGAGTGTCTCAAGCTCAGGACCATGTACGTAGTCCTTAGTAGTCCCCATGTGGTATGTAGTTGATGTTCAGTAACTACGGAGCTATTCCCTGTGGATGTCAGTGCATTCCTCACCTGCAGGATACTCATGGCTTTCAGGGTGGCCAAGGAGCCACTTGAAGCAAACGGACCTCTGTCGGAGCCTCCACAACAGAGCAGCTTGCTCTCCCTTCATGGCCCAGTGCTCTTTTACTCCTCTCAAATGAAAAAATAAAGGCTAGATTAACTTTGCCTAAAAAGGAAGGAAAGCAATATTTCTTAAGCACTATCCCTTTAAAATGTTGACAAAAAACCCTGATACAGGGTTTGTTGTCTCCATTACTTAAAAAATCATTGAGGAAAATGAGGGTTGGAAAGGGAATATCTCATTGGGGACTGGTACACTAACATGATAAGTCAAGAGCAGAGTTCTCTACTCAGGAGCATCAGCCATCACGTTTCCCTCCGAGAAAATGGTCACCTTGTGGCTGCCCTCTGGTCCGGAGCAGTGGTTCTCAACGCTGTGTCTGTAAGAATCACCTGAAGTATCTGTAAAAACAAACGGCTGCTGCTCCGCTCCACTTGGGATCCAACTAGCCCCTGAGGGTGAATCCTGAGGTGGGCTCAGGCTTTAAATTGAAAACAGATGAAGCTGCACTGGCAGAGCAGCGCATTTGTTTACAGTGTCCTCCTGAGGCACCAAGATTGCAACTAAAATCGTGAGAAGAACATTGGTCTCTCCTGATGTTTGTGAACTGTGTGTATGTGTGTAGGTGAAGGGTTTGTAGTTTCTTCAGTAAAATATGTATTTCAATAAATCACTAGCAGTCTCTCAGTCCTCCATCTTCAGGATAATTTTAAACAAGTGAAGTGCTAAAATATGAAGTTTCTAAATAGTGTGTTTGCATGTTTGTGGGTGGCAGATTTGGGTTATAGGAGGTAGGAAGACATCTCAAAATCTCATATGTCAAAAGTTTTAAGAATGTTTATATGTTTTATTCAGCAATTCTACTTAGAGGCCTTTATATCAAGGAAATACTCAGATATGCCTGGAAAGATGTGTGTTTAAAGATATTTATTGCAGTGTTATTTTCATAGCCCAAAGTTATAAAAAGTGAATATTTAAAAATATGAGATGGATTAAGCATATTATGATACAGCAATATGAGGAAATAAGATATAACTATTAAAATCATTCCTTTAAAATATTAGAAGATAAGGTTTATAATTTATGAAGTAAATAAGTAGTATACAAAATACATGTACAAGTACTTATTTTTAGAGGTAATTTGTGTAGTGAATCCCTCTGAGTAATTAAGAATTTACTCTGCTTTTTAGTTTTTTAGAACATTTTAACATTTTCTAAGTTTCCTTCAAAGAATATACCAACAAATTTGAATTATCTTTAAGTAACCTGTATAGCAGTGAATTTGAATTTTTCACAAGCAGAAATACTATAATGAAGAGGTATGTTATAGTAGTTAATGTTTCTTAACTACTATATCATCTCATTATGATTCTCACATTTTAATAATCTATATAACATAATGTTATTCTGCAATACTATATCTAATGTGTTTGTATGTGTATATACATATGTGCATAATAAAATCTGTCCCTACTCTATCCAGTAGTCCTGAAGGTATAAACTTTCAGAGAACATTCAAGGGACAATCTGTTGATTAGGTTGTAACTTCAAGGGGCAGAAAGAAATGTCAGTTTTTGCTATGTCTTTGATGACTGCCTTTTCACAACATTTCTATTGGATAAACTTCTTACCAGAGGGCTTTGGCCAGGCAACCAGACCAAACAAGAAAAAAAAAAAAAAAAACCCAAAATGGCTCAAAAGGGAGAACAAATCAAAGCCCCAGAGACAATTCATCTAAATGATGAAGAGATAGCCAACCTATCAGATGCACAGTTCAAAGCCCTGGTGATCAGGATGCTCACAGAATTGGTTGATTTTGCTCACAAATTAGATGAACAAATGAAGGCTACAATAAGTGAAATGAAGGAAAATGCACAGGGAACCAATAGAGGTGGGAGGAAAACTGGGACTCAAATCAATGGAGTGGACCAGAAGGAAGAAAGAAACAACCAAACAGAAAAGAGGGAAGAAACAAGAATTCAAAAAAATGAGGAGAGGCTTAGGAACGTCCAGGACATCTTTAAATGTCCCAGCATCTGAATTATAGGGGCACCAGAAGGGGGAGAGGAAGAGCAACAAGTGGAAAAGTTATTTGAATAAATAATAAAGGAGAACATCCCCAATCTGGCAAAGGATATAGACTACCAGGAAGGCCAGGAAGCTCAGAGAGTCCCAAAGAAGGTGGACCCAAGGAAGAACACACCAAGGCACATCATCATTACATTAGTCAAGATTCAAATGAAGGAGAGAATTCTAGAAGCAGCAAGGGATAAAGGGGACAGTCACCTGAAAAGGAGTTCCCATCAGACTGTCAGCTGAGTTCTCAAAAGAAACCTTCCAGGCAAGAAGGGGCTGGAAAGAAGTATTCCAAGTCATGAAAGGCAAGGACCTACATCCAAGATTGCTCTATCCAGCAAAGCTGTCATTCAGATGGAAGAGAAGATAAAGTACTTCTCAGATAAGGTCAAGTTAAAGGAGTTCATCATCACCAAGCCCTTATTATATGAAATGTTAAAGGGACTTACCTAAGAAAAAGAAGATAAAAAATATGACAGTAAAAAGACAGACAACTCACGGGTATTAACAACCACACCTAAACCAACGGCAAACTAAGCAAACAGTAGAACAGGAACAAAACCACAGAAATGGAGATCACATGGAGGGTTAGCAACAGGGGAGTGGGAGGAGGAGAGAGGGGGAAAAGGTACAAAGAACAAGTAGCATAAATGATGGGTAGAAAATAGACAGGGGGAGGGCAAGAATAGTGTGGGAAATGTAGAAGGTAAAGAACTTATGACCCATGGACATGAACTAAAGGGGGGGAATGTGTGTGGGAGGGGTGTGCAGGGTGGAGGGGAATGATGGAGGAGAAATGGGACAACTGTAATAGCACAATCAATAAAATATATTTTTTAAAAAAAGAACTAAAAAAAGGGGGGGGGAGGGCTTTGGCCATACTCTTCTGTCTACACTCTTCCCTTATCACCCTTTTGTAGCTCCCCTGCCCCTGGCACCACTAAACAGCTTCTTCATTTTCAGTCTCTTTCTTTTGCTCTGGCTTCCTGTGTCCTTTTCACATTTAGCTCTCTTTGCTCCCTGCCTGCCCCATGCTGGGTCGTTGGCATGGATATCTTTTTTTGTGGCCATTAGCCAGTTTCCTCTTCAATCCCCATGCCTTTGACAAGGCTTACACTAGCTAGCTTCATCAGCGTGTCAGGCATTCTCACCATTTTTAAAGGCTTCCTGAAATCCTAACCTCTTCATGAATTAGAGCACCTGGCATATAGTAGGTTTTTTTATTCCTAATGAACATTAATATACTCCACACTGGAAATACAACAGCGATTTCTACCCCATGAGACTCCAATGTATGCCCAACACACAAAAAAACATGCCTACCAAACCTTCCATACACTACTCTAATCCTAGATTTTTTTCTAGAATCTTTGACCAAGCCTACGGTAATCTAAGAATTGAATTTACAATACCTTTTTAAAAAAGTAACTCCTTTAAAACACCCCTCAATGAGGATGATGGTTTTAAATCATGTTCCCAAATTGTTTGATACTTTTCCCATTGAGAGATGGGATCTGTATTCCTACCCACTGAATCTGGGTTCTGTGATTGTTAGTCAAATGGAGTACGGTAAAAGCGATGCTATGTCACTTTCTCAACTAGGTCTTAAGAAACTGACAGTATCTCCTTCCTATCTCTTGAGATACTTACTGTTAGAACCCACCCACCATGTTTTGAGAAAGCCCAAGCAGCTCATAGAGAGGCCCAGCTAAGAAGAACTGAGGTTCCCTGACTGGCCCATCTTATAACTAGCATTGGCCCTCCAGTCGTGCGAGAGAGCTTTCTTGGAAATAGATTCTCCAGTCCCTGGTCAAGCTCATGTATGAAGCAGAACCAAACCTTCCATGCTCAGCCCTGTCCAAATCACAGATTCATGAACTAAACACATAATTTTTGTAGTTTCTAAGCCACAAATTTGAGGTTGATTGTTACTCAGCAGTACACAGCTAGAGGAATGACCATGCTTGGTTAAGATGAGGTCTTCTGGACATAGTGTAGTGGGTCTGCATTTCCAGGGATTCAACAGGTAGCTAAATTGCCCTATGTAAGAAATAAGACAGGGTGTTCAAACTTTTGGCATCTCTGGGCCACACTAGAAGAAGAAGAGTTGTCTTAAGCCACACATTAAATACATGAACACTAACTAAAAATGATGAGAAAAAAAAAGTCCACAGATAATTTTTGTGATATCTGCCACCATATATAAGGAAAAAAGTCCTTATATAATAACCCCAATTAATTATGCAGCAGCCCTTTCAATAATCTTTTAAAATCATTAAGCAGGTCCCAAGTTTGTAACCACAAATATAGAAAATATACATATCTAAGTAATAAAACTTAGTATAAAACTTAGTAATAAAACTAAGTAATGTTTTAAGTGAATTTATGATTTTGTGTTGGACCACATTCATAGCCATCCTGGGCCACATACAGCCTGTGGGCCCCAGGTTGGACAACCCTGAAATAGGAAATTAGAAGATTTGGAGCTACAAGCTAAGGAACAGAGGAAGCAAAACTTCCAGTCAAGATGGCAGTATAGGTAGACATGGCTCACCTCCTCTCACAACCACATCAAAATTGCAACTAAACTAAAGAACAACCATCATACAGAACTGTAAGAAATCAAGCAGTATGGAAGTCCTACAACTACAGAACTAAAGGAGACATGGACAAAGACATAGAATGGGCTCGTCCCAACCCACATGTGGCAGATAAAAATTGGGATATATAAGGAGTGAAGGGCCCCAGCCTCACACCAGGACCTCCAACCTAGGATTGCAGTGCCAGGAAGATAATCTCCATAATTTCTGGCAGTAAAAACCAGAAGGGGTAGAAACTGTGGAAAACAAAAATTGCCAGACTCTCTAGCAGTTCCTGTTAAGGTTCTGTGCACAGACTTACTCAGACTCACTCCCTCTGAGTTCCAGCATGGGGACAGTAGATTGAAAGGCATCGGAGATGTACGAGGAGGAACTGAGCTGTCTGGCACCAGGACAAGAGCTGGGAGGCAGCTTTCTTTCAGACAGAAGTGCTAGAAGAGACCACTGTTTCATTTCTGAGGCCTCCCACCACAAAGCCACAGAGCTGGCAGGCGGTCACCATATCTGAAACTCCATCAACCTGGCTAACACTGTTTGCCCCACTCTGGTGATTCCCTGAGGCAATGCCCCACCCAACTTTCCAGCACACCCAAGGTATTTCTGGTGGCTTTTCAACATGAATGGCTTATCTTAGCCCATGCTTCAGATTTTTCTAAATTATCTCAAGCAAGAAGCATCTGGCTTCAGTAAACCCCATACCTCTCCATAAGTGGCCCCAGGCCTGGCACTAGGAGCAGCCAGCCTTGGTTCATAGCTTGACCTTGCCTGGGCACCTCCAAGGCTAGCACAAGTAGCAGCCATCTGCAGATCACTTTGTAGCTTAAACTGTCTAACCCCGGACAGAGCATAGGCAGTGGTTGATCTTGGATATGCCAACAGCAATCAAGGCTCAACTACAACAAGAGTATGTACACAGCCCATACCCTGGGCACATCCTGAATACCCAGCGTGGGTAATAGCAGAGTCTGTGCCCTAGACCTTACCAGGGCCCTACTACACCTCCTAGTTCAGGCCACTCTACCAAGCCTGGGAGACATAGCAACTCTAACAAACACATAGAAACAAACACAGGGAAGCAGCCTAAATGAGGAGACAAAGAACATAGCCCATATGAAAGAACAGAACAAAACTGCAGAAAAAGAACTAAACAAAATAGACAAGCTACTAGGTGCAGAATTGGAAACACTGGTTATAAGGATGCTCCATGAACTTAGGGGAGGAGCAGATGAACTCAAAGAGAACATCAACAGTATAAAAAAGGCATGCAAACCATAAAAAACCACCAGTCAGATATAAAGGATACACTAACTAAAATAAAGAACAATTTACAGGGAATAAACAGTTAAGTGGATGAATCTGAGAATCAAATCAGTGATTTGGAATATAAGAAAGCAAAAAAAAAAAGGCAGTCAGAACAGCAAAAAGAAAAAAGAATCCAAAAAATGAGGATAGTGTAAGGAACACCTTTGGGACAACTTCAAGTATACCAACATTTGCATCATGGATGTGCCAGAAGGAGAAAATAAAGAGCAAGAATTGGAAACCTATTTGAAAAAATAATGAAAAAAAATCTTCCTTAACTTGGTGTACAAAAGAGACACACAAGTCCAGAAAGTGCAGAAAGTCCCAAACAAGATGAACCCAAAGAGGTCCACCCCAAGGTACATCATAATTAAAATGTCAAAGGTTAAAGATAAAGAGAGAATCTTAAAAGCAGCAAGAGAAAAGCAGTTAGTTACCTACAAAGGAGCCTCCATAAGACTGTCAGCTGATTTCTCAAAAGAAACTTTGCAGCCTAGAAGGGATTGATATGAAATATTCAAAGTAATAAAAAGCAAGGACCTATAACGAAGATTACTCTACCCAGCAAAGCTATCATTTAGAATTGAAGGACAGATAAAGAGGTTCCCCGGATAAGAAAAACCTAAAGGAGTACATTACCACTAAACTAACATTATATGAAATGTTAAAGGATCATCTTTATGAAGAAGATTAAAAATATGAACAATAAAATGGTATAAATACATATCTATTGATATCGACAACTGAACTTAAAAAAAAAAAAAAAACAAATAAGCAGAATAGAAACAGAAACATAGATACAGAGAACGTTTTGATGTTTGCCAGATAGGAGGGGGTTTGGGGAGAGGACAAAAAAGGTAAAGGGATTAAGAAGCACAAAGTGGTAGTTACAGAAGAGTCATGGGGATGCAAAGTACTGCATAGGAAATGGAGTAGCCAAAGAACACATATTCATGATTCATGGACACGACAGCGGTGTGGGGATTGCCTGAGGGAGTGAGAAGGCTGGTTGGAGCAGGCCAAAGGGGGAAATATGGGACAGCTGTAAAAGCATAATAAATAAAATTTAATCTTATCACAAGGAACAGTGGAAGCAGAGGATGAGGAGAAAGAGAGGGTTCTAGCAATAAGGAAGGTGGCTGAAGCACAAGTGAACTGAACGGTGAAAATATTCTAGTGCCAGAGATGGCACAGGGCTATTTAAGAACAGGTGTGTAAGTGGTTCAGGTTTAAAGTGTTTGCTAGTGTAGCTGGCTGCCACATGATGGAGCACCTGCTAATCCCCATCCCATATACCCCAAACCTTCAGCAAAATCTTACCACACATGCAGGCTTGAGCCTGGGAGACTCAGGATTAGGTGGGTATTGCACGGAAGCCTGGTAGGCTAAAGCAATGCAAAATGAATAGTGCGTGCTTAAGGGAAGATGGAGAATGGAATATGAGAGTTCACTGGAAACAGGAGCTGAAAGCCAGAGGTGACTCAGGAGAATACAAGAAGGCCTGGGACTGCCTTCAATTTTCTTTCTTGCCCTATCATCCCAACCCTGGACATATGTGAGAAGTCCTGAATGTCCCTCTTTGTGAAACGTGGTTTGAATCATTCTTGAGCTTCAGTCTTAAATTTTATGGTGACCTCAGTTAACTAGTGGTTGACTTAAGGAACATGTTACAACATTGATCCTCACTGTGCAACAGATCTCCAAAATGTGTGCTTCTCATATTCAGGTTTTGAAGGAAAAAACTACAATTACTTTGTGGGCCTCAATGTGGGCCCTCAGAAACATCGTTGTCTAGGTTGGGCCTTGGTGTCACGGGGCATCACATATATTGTTAGGTGCTCCTCACAATGCTGCTTAGTGATGCCAGCAGTTAGATTCCTCGGGTTGATCAGATGATATACTGCGGGTTCAGGGAAAGGTCCATCCCAGACTTCTGACCTCCAGAGCTACAAGATAATAAATTTGCTTTGTCTTAAGCCACTAAGTTTGTGGTTACAGCTGAATAGGAAACTCACATAACCTGGATGTAAAACATTAAAGCATTTTAGTCAAATAAAGGATTTTAGTTAGAATATAGAAGAAAGAAAATGCCCGCGTTTATTTTTGATTTAAAATAAAGACAAACAATGCATGTTTTCTTTGCAGTTACTTTTTACTGGAAAAAACAACAACGAAAACAACAAAACTTGTTTTCAACAGTCAAAATAAAAGACCATTACACAAGATTGCACAATCACCTACAAATGCTGGCAATTAAGGTAAGTAGGCTAGTCTCACAGAGTCCTTGTCTAAGTCGTGGTTTTGTCCATATGCAGTATACTGATGATGTAATTGTCAGAGCTGTTGGGCTGGATTCACAGTCCCACTGCCCGAGCTCAGTGCGTTCTATAACTCAGTCACATCATGCCTAAGGTAGGAACTCTTCCACCGAGATTTCTGTCTTGAAAGCAGTTCAAATTTTCACATTCTTTCCATTTACCACAGGCTTTTTCCATAGCCAGGGGTATAATTCAGCATTATCCGTTCATCACACAATTTACTCTTCTCTTTGGGACATAACTTCCTCAGTCTTCACATTCTTTTCAACCATCACTGTCTTTACTGTACAACAATATGATTTAAATGTAAATTCAGAAATGTACATCTTCAAAGGGGGAGGGGAAAAAGGACCACCTGCCAGACAATAGATACAGGTACAATAGGTACTTTCAAAATGCTCTGGAAAGGACTTTTTGCCATGAACACTAGCTTGTAAAAAGCAATTATGAAACTTAAAAAAAAAACACTGCATCATTATGAATTAAATAGGAATAAATCTAATAATATGCTCTAGTTGCAACATGGAACGAGAATATTAATTTGCTTACAAATACTGTTGTGAACATTCAGTTCTCTTCTGAGACACGGTGCATACAAACAAGTCCAATTTTCAGAATCCTCCCCTGGGCCTTCTAATCACACACGCCACAGACAAACATGCTTTTTTTCCCAGAGTCTGCAATTCTGATTAGATTCAAGCTCAAGGTACAATTTAGCAAATGCTACATGCTTTGTTAATGATTTTATGCACCTGTGAGGTCTACTTAGGACCCAGAAATTAATTAAGAATGTAGAAACAGTCTCTTGAAAATATATATGTATCTATATGTATATCTCCTTAGAAATTATGTAAAAGTCTAACATAATTTATAAATTTGATTTTTCTAAAACAAACCTACATAGAATTTATAATTTTCCCCCTCAACAGTACTGATAAAATACAGGGCACCTTTTTCTTTCAAGTATTTGGGTAAAATAGCATACCCTGAGAATTTGGGGGTGCAAACCTACACCTTGTAAACTGTAGAATGAAACTCCTCAAGCACCACAGATAAAAATATCTCATGATAGTTCTTAAACACAGAAACTGTTATTGAATGTGTTTTCTCATGGATATATATGTATATATACTTACCATGAGATTACAGTCAATCTACTTAGGAATCAATACTGTCCTGCAGTCCAAAGTATTATTTCAGGTGGCATGAGCATTCTATTTGTAGCAAAACACATGAAACATGAGAATAATTTAAACACATTAAATCTCTTTAAGAGGCAAGGATCAAAAAGTCAAATCTGAAATTAAGAAAAACATTGATATTGCTAAGCATTTCCTCATGATAGAAGGATGAATTGGAAATGTGTGTTAACATTTCAGATTTATCATGGAGGTGTCAAGAAGTAATTTGTTCTAACTTATTTACTCAACGATATGCAGAGAGCCGTATACACAGAGACATACACAGACATACAGGCATCCTATAAGTTAGGTCACTGACAGCATATCTGGGCTTCATTCAACCCTAGGGGCAATTTCAGTGAGTGCTTTTAAGAAATACATTCTGGTTAATTAAATTTTCATACTGGTTACAAATGTGTTCAGTTTTCAAAAAAAAAAAAACCAATTCAAATGGAGCATATTATAACCTCACCATTTAGCTGAGGGGAAAAAGAAAATGCGTCAAGATTTCTACACACAATGCCCTATGGTTCGTCTGGAAAACTGAGTTACACTTGTAACCCTGAGAGAAAGTGGCAAAAGCCCGACTGTGCACATCTAATTAAATTTGAGCTCAAGGCACTATTTAGAAAATGCCACACGCTTCATTAATAGTTCTATGCATCTAAAACATAAGAGGGTAGTTGAGGCCCTGCAGGGACATCATTAGGGTATTAGTTTTATGGGTTGGAAGGTTAATAGACTCTTATTTTATTTAACTGTGGTTGAGAAAGGAAGGGCACCACCACTTCTTTCAAATACCAACGTGACCTCAAGAAATGAGAAAACAATGACATCAGGATTTAGATTTATCTCAAGTCTTCAAAAATGTTCCTCCCTATCATTTGAGGTAGTGAATGGTCTAGCAGCTTTGTATGGTTTGAGGAAACAGAGTACCACAAGATTATCAATAGACAATATCATATTCATAGAATATTATTGTAAAGTACATTCTTAACCACTTAGACATTTACTGCATCCTTGACAGCTCCTCACAGGACATAGCCTCTCTGATAGATCCAACAAATGGAAAGTTCTCCTTTCTTTCCCAATGTTTGATTACCTCAATGTAAGAATTTAAGGCTCATATCTGCTGGTGACAAATAATGATAAATAACTTACGGGGCCCCAGAATGTTGGTAGCTAAGAACTTTACCACATGTTCTAGGAGAGTCTCTCTTTTTGTAGAGCTGGCAAACAGTTAACTACTCAGTTTGACCACTGGGATTTCCTAGAAGTCAGACATAGTTTTAAAGCAGTCTTATCAATTCTGGCACTACCCATCAAAATCCTACGTAAGTTGCACCAGAGGTGCTCAAATACTTGAGGATTCATGGTACTGTTTTAAGTATTATAGGTTTCAGATCTTTGAAAATGATTCTGCTTTCTTGTTTCAATATTAAGCGACCTCATACCCAGCCAATCTCTACTGAAAATGAGGAAGGGCTCATGTTGTAACTAGTTCGCCAGTGGTGAAATATTCAGTTTAAGTTCTGCGGTGAATCTGTTGATGCACCTGAATCAGCAAACCTCTATGAAAAAGGAATAATGTTTTCCCTAATATGGTACAGGGACATCTTTTCCATACTCAGAGGCTGCTTCTTATTTCATGTTTCATGTCTCATACAGATTCTCACTGCATTTCATATTTCATTGGCCCAATGATTGATTGAATTGAGAGCAAAGCTGATTGATTATTCCTCCCTCAAACCTTTCTTTTTATCCAACATATTTTTTTTTAGGTAAAGCTATTCCTTTAAGGAAGGCCCTGAAAAGGAAATGGAATTTTTTTTAAAGAGTCTGAGAAAGGAAGCATAGCTACAAAATAATGAGCTCATATAAATCATACAAAAACCAGTCTCATAGTTTTTTACCCACACCTTCAATCATGAACAGCATAAAATTCTGTGGCTTCAAGAAGCATTTATAAGCAGAAACCAAAAATTGATGACTATTAAAATCAAAGAAAGGCTTTAAAAAATTACCAGAATGCTTTATCTTTGAACAAATAAGTAAAGAAGAGGAGATTTCTTAAATAAGAAAGTCTGGGGTAGCTTCAAGGTATTCTTTTAAACAGTAAGAAATATTCCAATGTAACATTTGTCAAATAGATATTGGCATGCTTGTTAGTTCTGACAACCTAAATATTTATCTGATCAATCACCTCTTCAAGATTCACTGTGAACACTCACTAAAATCACCTTCAGAACTGGGTTACAACTGAGGCAGTATTGAATGTCAGTGAAAGATTCTATGATTTGGACTCTCAACATCTCTTACAAGCACAAGGAGCAAGTGATGTAATCCTAGGTCACTGCTATTGGTATGACTAGGGCTGGAGCAAATCAGAGCCACTGAATAGGAGCTTACATTCTACTCTACCACCACCCACACTGGTCACTCTTCAGACTCCAAACAATCCGTGAGAGCCAGGACTATGCAACTATGGAGGGAGTCATTGAAGAAGACCAAAAGCTGCTATACACTTACAATGAGTCTGGGTTACTAGAGGGAAATAGATATTTTATACCTTCCTGAGACTAAAAACTTAATTTTAAATATAATCACTTGCTCTTCTGTATTTTAAGCCATTCTGTTTTAAAGCAACAAATAGTAACATGACATTGTACCATTAGAAAAATGAAAACAAAGCATAAAAGTTAAAACCACTACTTTTCACAATCACATCTGAATTCATGCCAAACCCTATAAAATAACATGTAGAATATAACAAAGAGAATGATAGGCTTGGCTGGTATATAATTCAAAGTGAGGACACATCATATTTAAAATTGAAGCATGTGCTACAATCCTGTCAGCTAGTCCTCATAGATTCCGAGAATCTATGAGGAGGTCTGGGATCCAAGTTATTGATTTGCTGGCTTGGTTTACAGCAAAACCAATCTCATTCTGTTGTGTGGTTTGATTGAACTCTGAAAATACTTAAGGGATTTTTTCTTGTCTAGCCAAATGGAGGGAAAGATAAATAGAAAGCTTATACCCTGTAGTAAAGTATAAAAAGAAATAATTTTACAGGGGAAAAAATGGAACCATTTAACCAGCCCAATAAAACTAAAATAATATAATCTGTCTTAACAGAGTTGTTCAGGAAAATGTAGAAACTTATACACTTGGTTTATAAGAAGCAAAAACTAAGAATAACACATGTAGAGGAAATTTTTAAGATGAACTCTTAGTACTGTTACAACACAACCTTCAGATTGAAGAAGAATAGTCCATCTGTCTGTCTTGCTCCTATAAACAAACATAGAAAAGAATAGATGGTTAGTTCCAAAAGTAAAATTCACTTTTAAAGAAGCAAGAAATATGTCATAATGTATTTTATTTAACTATTTGTTTGCTCTCAATATTAATAATGATCAAGTTCTCATTTTAAAGTGTGTTGGGCAAATGTGTTTCTGAACTTACTAGACATTATACTGGCTTTAATAAAGTGCCCAAAGGGGAACTTCTGTTTGAAAATTGAATTAAATACAAAGAGTTATACAAAACTGATTTTAGAATGAAATGTTTGGTTTCATTTAAATCATTCACAACAGGGATAAAACAGTGTAATAGGTGTGTTCCTGAAATATCATGCAGAAATGGAATTTACCACAAGTTAGTAATCTAGTTAAATGAGTGAACTCTATACTGAGAATTTTTGTAAACAAAAATTCACTACCTAGATTATGTATAATTTCATCTGGTACATTTTGCTTAAAATGAGATATACCAGTTAGAGGCTATAACTTAGTTCAATACTTTCTAAGATAAGTACTGACATGTTCAAAAGCTTACGGTAAATTAGCCCTTTCTGTTTGCTTTCTTTATATAGTACATCTACTAGAACTTTGCCTAAAGAACATTTTCTTAAACATTTGAGAGTTGATATGTGAACATAATGTTATAACAAAAGAACTAGAGTGGCCCACAGGTAATATTTGTGAGGGATGAAGAAGACTCTATCAGGTGAAAAATAACCCCCAACAAGTATCACATAACAGTTATCTAATTACTTATATGCAATCACAGGAATCAGTAAGGGATATTTTAAGCCTGTCTTCAAGAAACTGATCTGTTAATATATGCTTAAAAAAGGGAGTCTATAGGAAAAATAATGACTTCATATGTATTTATGCTTTTTCATGAATATTTCATGCTTTTTCAGAATATTTCATGCCTTTTATTTTATTCTTTTGTATTTTATATTAAGGAATGACCTTCAAGATGAAAAAGACCGTTGTGAGTTTGGGGACTTCATTTGCTAAATTTAAGTTTTTCTGCCTAATGACATAAAATAGCAACAGGAAAGGAAAATACAATTACAAAAAACAGAGAAGAAAATAGAAGACTATGAAGAATCATTTCTATGTGGATCAAAGGGGGCAAGGAGATGCTCTAGAATGCTGAGAATTAGAGGGAAAAATCTACTTATACAATCTACTGATGCAGTTTTCAGGGATTCAGTGCCCAGACACTGCCTTTTTATTCATTCACAGGGTATTGCTTCTGCTTACATTAACTTGAAAGCAATTTTATTTGAAATTGTGAAATTATTAAGTTATTCCAATTCTTATTAAATATAAAATAATAACATAATACTAAATGATAAATTTAACCAATCAGAGGGCCTTGAAGAAGTCAGTAAGGACAAGAGGCTGACTATATTGTGTCACCAGGCAGTTTGTCCCGGAAGACTTCCCACGCTTATAGGACCAGAATACATGACAGAATTCAGAATGGATGCTGGGTCAGGATTTCCTTTGTTCCATGCAGGCCTGTGTCCAGGCAGAGAGGAAAATCATCACACTGCTGCTGGCAATCTAGACCCAGAGTTGTATAGCATTCTGGAAAGCCTTGGGGGATACTAGAGTACCTTGACCCACAGCCAACTGGCCTGTCCCAAGAGATCTGCCAGCTCTGACTACAGAGCTGTGCAAACTGCCTCCAGTTTAGAGAAATACAAAACAGTCCTGGATCAGGCCCCTGATGCTGCCCTGGGAGTCCATAAGGACAAGGGCTGGTTTCCTACTCTGGTGAGGGCCCTGAAAGATCAGAAGGTTCTAAGGCATTCATGAGGTTATAGTCTCCAAGTTTGCATGCTATGAACTCTTTGATACATCCTTTGCAATGGTTTTATAATTCAATCTTCACAATATTCCTGCAAGGTATCCCCATCTTATTGCTGAGAAAATTGAAGCCCAGAGAGGGTAAGTCACTTGTCCCAAGTAGTAAGAGTCTTAGAATTTGGGCCAGGACTGCTTGATTTCAAGGGGCACATACTAGGGCTTTAGTGAAACCACACAGCTCCCCTCCAACTAAAATGCACGAATCCACTGGCATCCAGGGTGGATTCCACTCTCAGGTGTGCATCCCACACCTGCCCCTCTCCACATGCACACAGAAATACCCTCCCACCGAGAGCCACAGCCCCTAAAAATGCTACACTGGCTCAAATTCCTCTTTGGGGAGTAAAATGCTCTAATAACTAAGGACAGCTAATTTTTTAATCAAAAGAAAAATACACATGGAAGCTTGATATATACTAGACAATACCAGATTCAAGGTCAGTTTCTGACCATATTCCTTTCTTTTTTTCCCAGATGACTGAAGAGGGACAATTCACAGGAAGGAACTGAGACCTGGAGGGCAGAGAGCAAGAGAAGGGCAAACCAGGGCCCTCTAAAGAGCATGGCCATGGAGCATGAAGGGCCTAGGTTTCAACTGATCTGTTCCCTTGGGACAAGTTATTTCTTTATTTGTCAAATAGAGATGACTACAGTAGCTACTTGCTTTAAGAGTCAGATAGCATGATGTTACATCTTGGCGTATGATACATGATTAATACACATTGGCTATTACTTTTCATTTTTATTAATTTATAGATGATGGAGAAGAGAATAATAAAGGTAGTAAAATTTTGGAGAGAAGCACAAAATTAAAAGCAAGAGGAAAGCTACAATCCAAGAAAAGAGAAAAGGAGAAGGAAGGAAAAGGGCAAAAAAAAAGACATAAATAAGATAATAAAATTAAACAACAGTCACATATAATAATTGTGAAAGGAAGCCACAACCACGTCAGAGAAAAATGGAAATAAATGAATTGATTAAGGAATGTAATTATGGAGTGGAGCAAATATGAAATGTTGAGCTTGCAGCCAACTGGCCTGCTCCACAGATGCAAAGAACGTTCTGGTGAGGGAGCTGGCAGGGAGCACTGGTCTTTTAAGTTTTCCAGTCTGTGATTAAATGCAAACTACAAATGAAAAAAAGTGAGATGGAAGGAAGCAAGGTGACACATTAAACTAAATCAGCTTGAAGGGAATGGAAAAGGAAAACCACAATAAGGAGTAAAGCCCCCCTCCCCACTGCAAAAAAAAAAAAAAAAAAGCAAAGAACAGAAAGTAAATTCTCAAACAAATAGCAAGGGAAGAAAGGAGGGGAAGTGAACTGGTGGGAGAAATGCCAGGGAGGAGGACCACCAACGAAGTGTGGCTCTGGAGAGAAAAAGAGAAGGGCGCTGGAAAGCAATAAGAAAGAAGCAAACTGGAAAAAAAGACTGATATAGGATGATTTAGGCTTTGGGTCCCAACTCTGCCCCAAAGGAATGCTGTGACTGAAGAAGAGCCACTTAATCTCTCTGAGGCCCAATTTCCTCCTGCAATTTAACACGAGGGGACAGGGACTGCCGATCTAAAGACCTTTTTAGGACCTGCTTAGAACACTCTACACTGTCCACCCCCCTTTCTCTGACCTGTGTTGCTCTACGCACAGGGTTGAAATAACTCTGAGAAGGTAAGGAGAAGAGAAAGACAAACCTGTAGGAGCTACTCCATAAGGCACACTCAGAAATGAATAAACAAACGGATAAAATCTTACAGGAAAAAAAAAGATATTCAAATGTAACAAAATGATTGCAATACCTCCTGCATAGCAGGCATAGTGCCAATTAAAGTTTTGTTTTGTTATTATTACATATTTATTTTATCATTATGCTCTTGTAAATGGTATTTAGTATCAAGTCTCAATAAAAATTTTAAAACAAAAATATGGCATCTAAGTAGATGGGCTGGAGAAAGCAGGAAAAGGAAAAATACAGCTTCATGCCTCCAGTGATAGAAAACTAAAAGCAAAAATAATCTCTTTGGAAAAGGCATCAAGGATCCTGTGCAGCTGGGATGTTCAAAACAAAATCAACAAGCAACAAGGGCCTAGAACAGAAAGGCTTTAGCAAAAAAGAAGGAAGTGAAGTTTTGCAACTGCTGTGCAGACCATGCTGGTGTGTTACAAATGAGCCCCTGCTGTGACTCTGGTCACTGGGCTAGTGGATGTACACAGCCTTGTCCGTTTCTCACAATCTGCAATGTCGTTATGAAATAATAATGAAACGAGTAACATTCCTAATTATCTTTGAAGTGGGAAAGGCTCACCTATAAAAGCAAAACTAAAGGGAAATTCATACCAGAATAATTAGAAAAAAATGGCAGCTGGTTATGTTCAAATATACACGGTGGCAGAAAGCAAAGCTCCCTGTTACAATGTGCAGCTAAAAATAGAGGATGAAATATTTATTATTTGAACTGGAAGGAATCTTAAAGGTGAAGACAGGACTTGAACACTAGTTTTGCACTTCTGTGTGTTTGCTGTGTGTCCTCCAGCTGGAGCGTAGGCTGCTGGCTGATGCGTCCACACCAGATCACGTGGGGGTTTAGAGTCACTGCAGAGTACACTGTGGCTGGTAGACTGTAAACATATAATTCCTGTTTGTAAAATGAATGGGGGAATTGGTGCGTTTCATTCAAACACTCATTTTCAAGTGTCCGGAGAGGCAGAAAGTAGATCCCAGGTGTTCTGGCTGCCAGTTCAGATCTCAATGCACTCTCAGGTACCCTTCCTTGTGCCCTGCCACCTACCAAGGAACAAACACACAGAGTGGCCTGTGGGGAGCACTGCATGGCCCGGGGGCTAAGAACCATCTTCGCAGGTCCTGGCTCTCTCTCTAGGAACTTGAGCAAAACCATTTCTTTCTAAGTCCCAGTTTTCTCCTCTGCAAAATGTTGCCATTGGATCAAATCACTTAAATGTCTTGATTGAAAGGGGCACAAAAAACCAGACCCCACCTCAAGGAAAATCTCTGGGATAAGACTGGTTTTCAAAGGAAATTTTGAACTGATACCAGAGGCCAAGGCTTCTCACAAGGACCTTTCATATGAGTATCAGTTGACGAATGAGTGAGTGTAACTTAAATTTTGATACATCTGAACAGTGTTTAAAATTTTTTTCACACCAGGAAAAGAACTACACACTTGTTTATGTATCTGACTTTTCTTTGGGAAATAGCATAGAACTATAAGGAGGGTGAGTTTTGAAGGATTTTTGTTAGTTATCTGAGTTTTAATAATGAGATTTTTTTTTTGCCTGTGTACAAAAAGTTAATTGTTAGTTCCTCACTAGTCTTCTTAAATGGTGAAGCCAGCTTTTGATATCTGTCTGTCTTTAGAGCTATGGACTAAAATAAAGGTTTTGCTTTCAAAAAGAAATAAACTTCCAAAAAATCATTGTTCAAATCTTGAATACTAAAAACTGTGATTTGTATTTGTGTCTGATGGAAACAAATCCAAGCCCAACCACTTCAGACTTAGCAGACAGAAGAAAGGCCAAAGGCAGGTGTCAAGGGGACACCACAGGAGCATGTGTGTCTGGTTCCTCTCTGTGCCCAGTCCTCCCTCCCCCTAGTTTCTGCGCCTGCCTCCGCAGTCACACAAAGGCCTTGAGCATTAGCTGCTCCAAAATAGCCTTAGGTAAACGTAGTACCACCTGTCCAGAAGATTAAAGTGCTTTTGTCTAGAGGCTATTTTTTTTTTTCCTTCTGCAAGACTGTTCTCTAATCCTGAGTCCCTTCCACATGTGTACTAAATTTTTTCTTTATTTTTTACAACAGACAAAAGATGTATTATTTATCTTTAATCTTCCCCCTCCCCCTTCTTCTTCTTCTTCT
Organism: Anoura caudifer; assembly: GCA_004027475.1. Taxonomy (NCBI): domain Eukaryota; kingdom Metazoa; phylum Chordata; class Mammalia; order Chiroptera; family Phyllostomidae; genus Anoura; species Anoura caudifer. The sequence goes on from PVKU01002950.1 coordinate 50,148, forward strand.
TCTTCTTCTTTTTTTTTTTGTGATCATCACACAGTACCTGTTACAAACCCTTGGAGAGAAAAATTTCTAATTATCTATTTCTAGGTTGCAAGTAAAATGAGTCTTGCACTTTTACCTGAATTCTTTGAGAAAGACCCAAGGATTTTTGAACAGTGGCCTAATGTCATGTACTCCAATAAATGTAATAACCCCTTAATTTGAAAAGAGCTTTAAATCTGCAGCGCACTGTTATATCATCTGACACTCAGATGAATTTTGAGGAGTACATATTATTGACACACAAGTGTCATGAGTGCTACAGTTTTCAGCCCAAGAACACACAGCTGGTGGGAAAGAAGCTTTGACTGTAATCTAATGATCCTACTTCCTAATTTAAGGCTCTTTCATTGGCCAATGAAACGTTGTTCCTCTGTTCTTTTTCAGTTCAGAGAAATGGCTTATTTCCTTATATAAGCATAGAAAGGGTTTCTCTCTTCTCCATCTCCTCTCTTGGTTTGGTATAACCTTAATAAGAAGTGAAAGTCCAATAAACGTTTATAAGGCCAATGTTTTCTAACCTGAAGAGAACAGGAGAATGAGTGCTGACATCTTTGCTTTCGCATCTGAAGTGTGCCCCGATCTTTCCCGTGTGTGACCTGAAGTGCCCTGGCTCAGGCTCACTTTTCCTATCAGGTTTCATGGACTGTATTTACGGCAAGAATTCCTGTCTACGAAGTTGGATTAATTCAGGTGTTAGGAATCTACTTTATCTAATTTCCCTTAGAGGGGAGCAAGTAGAAGTTGCTTCTTTTCTGAAGGGAGGACGTGCAGATATGAAAATGAACACCTTGTAGGGGCTGGCAGCTGAGAGAGTGGATTCAGTCTGAATGACTGGGTCCAACGTAGCAGCCCCTGCAAAGAGCCACAGCTCTCAGTAACCCCCCCAACCCCTATAGAGGTCAGCTCTGTGTGTGTGTGTGTGTGTGTGTGTGTGCACACATGTGCATAACATACCTTAAAAACCTGGGACTCAACTAACAAAAAGTGTTCTGATTGTCTGAAAACAGAAAAACAAGAGCTTAAAAAAAGACATTCTCTTGTATAAGAAACTTCAAGAGGAAGCTGTGGGAGAGGGAGAAAAATTCTGGAAATTCAGAAAACCCCCTCACAAGAAAATGTCAGTCTTTGACCCTCCTTACTTCTGAGGAGCAAGCCAATTAACAGTGTTCCCAATGATTTCGCAGGATGTTCTCTCCCTTCTGTCACCAGGGCTGCCAGGAGTAGAGGCTCACTCCACAAAATACAGGCTGGGTTTTTGTTTCTCTCCCCTGTGAACTTGCTACAAAGTCTAACCTGACAAATGCAAGGTTTACTTCCCTCCTACTAAGTGGTGAGAAAAACACTTAGGCAATGTGAAAAGGTCAAAGGGGAAAGGCCATGGAGACTGAGGAATGGGGAGAGGAGGAATCTTGGCAAGAAAATTAGCTCCTTAATAATTTGGATGAGATTTTGTTCTATTCTTCAAAAATGCCCATTTCTAGACAACTTCCTCTGCTGTAAATCTGGCATTTTAAATACACACACACACACACGGAAACAGTATTACTCTTAATATTTATATCTGATAATCAAAGTCACACTCACCCAGCTCCATCCTGCTTCCTGGTGATTGCTCATCATCTGTGCTCCACCACAAAGCTCATGGTGGTGCCGTCAAAGGAGGGGGGAGCAATGATCCTCGGCCCCAGAGGTTGGGAAGTGATGCTGATGACAGGTTTGCCGTGCAGCTGGGCAAAGCTTTTGGCCCTCACCAACTGGGATGTGGCTTCCGGGGCTGAAGAGGAAGCAGGAGACTGACCAGAGGCCATGAAGTATGGGGCCTCAGTTAACTTGGCAGCTGCCTCTTTGCTGGGGGATTCTGCAGCCATCTGGGAGAGCTCGCTGCTCCCTGGGGTGTGAGCAACTGGCGTGGGCTGCAGGGCACTGGTAGGCAGCACTGTGGGCAGAAACCCAGGGTAGATCATGTAGGTGGGTCCGTAGGCCCCAGGACTCAGGGCCAAGGGAGGCACAGGGAGGGACACGGGAGCCACAGCTTGCTGCTGGGAGGTCATGGGCACATCCACATACTGCCCTGTCTCAGGGTCAAAAAGTCTCCGGGTCATGGGCTGCACTGGTGTGTCTACCAGGTAGTACTGGCCAGTTGTCACATCCAGGAGCATCTTGCGCTGGGTCTGCTGAGGCTGTGGCTGCTGGAAGGGGTCTGAGGGGACGGGAGCTGGGCCTGCAGGTGCTGGGGCAGGCATGCCAGGTGGGGAGAAGCAAAGGACCTGGGGCTGGGACCCCTGCAAGGTGAAGGGCAGTGGCTGCTGGTGGTAGATGGCAGTGGGGGGATGCTGGGAGCTCTGGGGCCCTGTAGGGGCAGCTACTGACTCCTGTGGGTTTTCAGGTTTGGTAGGCCAAGCTGGCCGCCTGGTTCCACTGATCTGGGAGCCTTTGGGGCAACTGGGGACTTGACTGCGGGCACTCAGTGGGGGCAAGCTGCAGAGAGTGGTGGCTGAGGAGGCTGGGGGCCCCTCCCTCCCAGCCCTAGGCCTGCCTGGAAGTTCCCCAGCTGCAGAGCTTCTTTTAAGTGGGATGGTCAGGTAATTCTCACAGTCACTATTGCTCTTTTCCAAATTGCTGCCATTTTTCCTGTTGGTCACCTCATCAAGAGGTGCCTGGGTGGCTGGAGATATCTTGAGGGACCGAAGTCCCTGAGACTTGATGCTTTTTGTTGCTGAAGGGCTCTCTGGAGAAAGCTCTTGTGGGAACTTGCCAGCAACACCCCCAGTTTTCTGGGCGCTGCTGGCACTCACTGTGAACACATTGCGGTTGCTGGGGAGTGGTGGGAGGGGCTGCAGGGGCTGGGTTCTCTCCATGTCTTTGTGAACTGGGGGAATATAGAGGGATCGGGGCCTCTCCTTGGCCAGGGACAGGTTTTCGAAGGCAGCAGCGCGGGCAGACACACTCTCGGAGCTCAGATTGGAGTTTCTACGCTGCAGACGCTCCATGGGGCCCCCTCGCAGGACCACTCCACCCTTGTTTCCTGTGCCCCGCTCTCCTACCTCACCAGGCCGTTTGGCCAGCTTGTCGGGGTCCCCCTCAGGACCCCCGGCCCCTTCTCTCTCTTCACTAGCAATGAGGGACAGGACATGACTATCCGTCATCACCAGCAAGGGATCGCTTTTGCGCTTCCACTCGTTCCTGTTGAAGCTGTACAGTTCTTCCATGGACCTTACTGCAGCAGTCAGCTTCTCCAGGGCATTTCGAGATGGCTTCCGGTCTCGCCCTTCCTCCTCGTCCTTGGTCTTCTCTGGGGTCTTCTGAGCAGAAGCCTTGGAGACGATCTTGAGCACAGGCAGGTATGAGCCCTGCTCAGGCTTATTGGGGGCAATGGTGGCCACAGGCAGCCTGCCAGATGCCCTGTGAACCAAGACCGTCCCTTCTGGCGAGGAGGCATTCAAGCCGTTGCTGCTGCCACCTTTGCCCATGCTCTCCCTCAGCTCTCGGTCCATGCTCTCTTCCCTCTGGTTCAGCACTGCCTGGCACGTAATCACCATGGGGGACAGGGATCTGGAGCCACCAGCTCCAGCAGCCAGCTGCCTGGGTTTCGGCCCAGTCAGCCCCTGCTCCGGGGTAACACTGCCCTTGTCACTGCTATCGCCTGACCCTTTGATTAGTTTCCTGACATCTCTCACCTGGTGGAGAGGGGCCTGAGCCTTGGACTTGTCTCTGACGTCTCTCACCTGGAATTGGGGCGCTTTTTCCACATTGTCCCCCCGGAAGAGTTTCTGATGCACCCTGGTGTTGTCCTCAATGGTCTTGAGGAGCTTAGAGGAGCTGTCACTGGTCAGCTTGGGTGTGAGCAGCTTGGCAATGTTGAAGTCTGAGCTTGGCTGCTGCACACTCCCCAGCCGGATCTTGATTTCCGGAGCCTTGGGCTTAATCACTGCGGTGGAGGTGGCCTGGGTAGCAGGGTACTTGGTGGCCTGTTTCTCCGGCTGCTTGTCCTTGGGTGTCTGCTGGATGTTGGGGACAAAGAGACGCGACATGATGGTGGACTTGCTGGCAGAGATCTCCCCAAGATCAGTCCTCCAGTCACCCCCCTTGGGGAGTTGAAGCTTCCCAATGGGGGCTTTTTCTTCCCGCTTCTCAGCCTCTGTCTCTTTCCAGGACCGGAATGCACTGTTCTGACTACGGAGGAAGATGCCCTTGACAGTCTCTGATGCACTCTTTTTGATTTCACACACTTCCTCTGTGTGGCCATTAGGGAAAGTTCGGCCACAGCCTGCATTGCTCTCCCGAGGAGCACTGGCTTTGAAAACTGGAGACTTAGACCCCACCACGGACCCCTCGGCATCTGCATCAGACACGCTGAGCACAGTGTACTCTGAGCCGGCCTCTGAGTGGCGAGAGCCCTGCCTCTGCAGGCCCCTCGCACGCTGCTTCTCACCTGCGGAAGTGGAGGCAGGGGCGCCCTCTGGCTCCTTGGATGTGCTGGAGAGGTTATGGGATGTGTCAGTGACTTCTCCCCTCTCCATTTTGAACTCCTGTTCCCGCCGCATCTTCTTGGAGATGACATTTTTGAGCAGACTGGAAGCAAACTTGGACTTCTTCTGGGCGCCCTCCGCACGGGCAGCAGGCTTGCTGCTCTCAGAGATGTCTGAGCCGTCATCTGTGCACACCGACCCGGGGCCCTTGCTGGAACCTTTGGTGGCCCTGTAGGGCCCAGTGGTTGAGCTGGCTTTGCTCTCGCTGCGTAAATTCAGAGGCTCCAGAAGGGTGACCACGTGTGAGCCTGTCTGGACCTGCTTCTGGAAACACAGAGGTGTCTCCACGTGCTTGATTTCCCCTTCGACCTTGCTGACCACAAACTCCAAGGCCTTGGTCTGGGACTTCCTAGAGTGGATGTACAGTTGGTCTGCGTTTGCCCTGGCACCACCATCCTTCCTAAGACTTGCAGCCACCGCAGCTGCACTGCTCCGGAGCAGGCTCTGTTCCACCCTGGCTCCAACACCCCCACATTTTAGGTCTAGGAAGGTCGACCAACGCCCAAAGCCGACTTCGGAGAGTGTGGAGGACTCCCGGGAGCTGATGTTCAGAGCCTCAAAGTAAGGGTAAGCGAGGCTCCGGAAAGCTCGGGAGGTCAGGTTACGAACCTCTTTGTCCGCATCGTCCAGTTCACTTACGGCGCTGGAGGCCCCGCTGGAATAGTCCACCAGCTCCTTAGCCCGGATGGCCCCACACCGTGTTTGCAGGCGAGCAGGGACAGCAATGAATTTCTTTGCATGGTCCTGAGCCACGGCTGCAGCCGGGTCTTGCTTTAGTGAACTTGAATTGTGTTCAGCAGCCGTAGAGACTCGGAGGCTCATGTCGCCTTCATGCTTGGCAGCATAAATAATGTTTTGCTTTGCGTGCACGTTGCTAGGCTCATTTATAGCCCGGGAAGTCGGTTTGATTGATAGGAGGATCTGGCTTGCTGCACTCCCACAGCTGCTTGCTGCGGCTGCTGCCCCTGAAGCTGCCTCCGGGGGCTCCGGCAAGGGCTCTGGCGGAGTGGCAGGGCCAGGCCCAGTGGGTGGGGGAGTGGGGCCACTGTCAGCATGGTCACTGCCCACTTCCGTGCTGCTGGTGTCGCGACCACTGCTGCCTGCACTGGGGCGGGGAGGGTCACTGCTGGAAGGGCTCGGCGTCCGGGTGGCATTGGTGCTGGGAGTAGTGCTGAGGTAGCAGCTATTGTCCTCCTCTTCGGTTGGGGTGGAGATGTCCCCTGGGGTCTCGTCACTGCCACCAAATGAGGCATAGTCCACGAAGGAGTAGATCACGTTGTTGTCTTCGAAATCCCAGCGGGAGGCCAGCCTCACGTCGAAATCCATGTCCTGCTCCACCTCACTCAGCTGGATCTCGTGGGTGGTGATGTAGTGAGCCTGCTCATTTTTGGGGGGGGCCCTACTTCCCTGAGACTTGGCAATAATGTCCCTGCACTCTGTTCCATCTTCTTCCCCTTCTCCTCCTCTTCCTCCACCTCCTCCTCCTCCTGCTGCTTTCCCTCCCTCTCCTCCCCCCAGCTGGCAACTTACTGCACTCTCACCACTGTCGCTCTCAAAGCCTAAAGAAGAAGAAGAGGTGGCCAGAGCCCCTGTTGATATGGTGGGTCCATCCGGCTTGGAAAGGCCACCTTCTGCTTTGCCCACCGGGGAGGAGGAGGAGGAAGGGGAGGAGAAGAAGTTGCTGCCCTCTTCGGTGCTGCGGATCTGGGATCCGGTGAGTTCCGAGGAAGCAGGATTCTTCTGGGGGGTTGGAGCCTTGCTCTCTTGACTTCTGGGTTCATCTTGGGCTCTCTCCTTGGGATTCCAAGAGGCCCTTTGATCTCCAGGTGAGCACTTCAGAGTCCATTTCATGGTCTGCAGACTCTCCCTCTGGACTCCAGCTGAAGTGCACATCTCCACATATTTCGCTTCTTGCTGGGAGGAGGCTGATGACTTAGGCAGTGGCTGCAGCTGCTGCTTTAACTCCTGGCTGTCTTGAGCTCCACTCAACCAGTCCCCCACCTCCTTCAGTCTGGCCTGTGGATTCAGCTCAGGAGTGGCAGCTTCCATTCTGAGCCCTTGCCTAGGTATCAGCGACAGGAAGAGACAGTGGTGAGTGCTGGGGCTGTCCTGGGTCCCTCCCTGGTGCTGGAGGGGCTGCAGAGTTGCCTGAAACAGGGTCCTGCGTGCCTGGATTGCCCCCAAGGCTGTAGACACCACTTTCTCTGTTACCACCACCTCCCAGTTCTTCAGCCCCTGTGGCGGGGCCCCGGCAAGCCTGAGGGAGGTGGGAAGGCTCCTGGACGGGGTGGCAGAGGTGGTCTGTGGTTTAGGGGCTGCTGCTCTGGCCGAGACTGTGGCCACGATCCTGTAGCTGAGCTGTCCTGTCCAGTTGTTTGCCTGGCACCATTGGCAGCTTGGAGTCCGAATGCCATCGGCCATGGAAGGAGCAACATCTGCAGGTCGGCCCCGGGACTCTCAGAAATGAAAGGAAAGTATGTGCTGTTTCTTGTGAAGGTTTGTCCCTTTCCTGGATGGGATGAGAGTGGGTCACGTCATTCCAGAAATATTTTTAGTGTCTATTCCCTAGTCAGAGTAAAACCACACCGGAGGGTACAGAGGAGACTCTAAAATGAAAAGAGAAGGTTGAGGGTGGATGAGGCGTGTGGTTCTAATTCAAATCAAACAAATGTTCTATGTCATCTATTATAATCATGTCTAAGAGGTGTGAAATAATCCTTCACTCACTGCCGTTTTCACTCCTAAGTCTGATTACATGGTTTTTCCCCTTCATTCCCAAAGAAAATCCAAATTCTGCATTGCATTTTCAATCCATTTAAGGAAAATCCAGAATGATTTCAAAATTTCTCTTGGACATATGGTAAGCTTTACATTTGCCTCAAAAGCTAAGCACTTTCTTCTCTTTCAACTCAAATCAGATGAGTTCTAGTAATAAAACTTTTCATGGGAATAAAACATTTCATCCTCTTTTTCCCAGAGTTACGCTCCGTGAAACATAACCCATTTGTTTCAAAATAGGAAGAGTCCTTTCTAGAATGCTCACTAGGCTGACTTGAAGAACAAAAGGGCAATTTTCAAAAACTGAAAACATAAGGTTTTAAATAAACTTTTAGTTACAATCACTAAAAAAGGAGCACATGGGGACAAGATTGACACTACTTCAACTCAACAATATCCAATCAATCTCAGAAAACGTTCCCTAAACTTCTAAAACCGTGAGAAGACAATAAACCTCCAATTAAATATAGCCTGAGCTGCAGCCTCCTGATTCGGTTACGCTGGCTGAACTCCAGACCCGCAGGGCATGAAGTCAATAGGCACGAAAGAACAACGGGCACACTTACCCTTCTGAGTACAGTGCTGCTTGGAGGCAGGTTCAGAGAGGAAATGTGACCCGCTGGCATGCCCCATGGAAACAAAGCCAAAGTCCTAGTTCACTGGCTCTGAGGTACATCCTTTTCAAGCAATTCAGTGGTTGTGTGAGTGAATTTGCCAGGCAACCCATGATGGGGCTTCTGTGCTGACCCTCTTCAGGAACGATCCCTTGGGCGTTATCAGTGCAGAACCACGACTCTTGGTTTTGGTGAGGTCTGGCCCTCATCACCTGCCAGGACCAGCTCCACCACTATACATAGTCTATGTGTCACTTATGCCATTTGAATAAAGCACTATTTTAAACATCCACATTTGTGGGTAACAAAAATAACACCGTCAACCATCTCCTTCCAACATGAAAGCCACCCCCGCACAGAAAAATGTTCCTTCCTCTGTTAGGCGTGGGGTAGGTATGAAGTGGGAGCCCCTAACAACTGAAGCATTTACCTTCTCATACTTGAGAGGTGGACAGCACAGCCCTGCCGCTCTCCCCATGACAACTTGGATCTGCCCACATCATTGCCATTAAAAACACTACATAGGGAAAGACTGGAAGTATCAAGTGTCGCAATGTGGATATGAAGCCAGAGCACAGGGCAAAGAGAGCAAAAGAGAAAAGGCAAAGAGAGCAAAAGAGAAAAGGCAAAGAGAGCAAAAGAGAAAAGGCAAAGAGAAAGAAACAGGGAAAGGGTGACAAGAAGGGAAGGAAAGAATAAAGAGAGAGAATTTGCCAAATTTGTGATCAACTTTTTCATTACAAAGAATCTAGGATTTTGTGCACAAAATCCTAGATTCTTCATGATAATAAAAATTAAACAATAATAATTATGACTAAGCACTATTTGATGTACTCTTAAATGTGTATATTAATTTATTTAACTCTCATAACAACCTTGATGAGTTAGGTACAATTATTATAGTGACCTTATAGACAAGAAAGCTGAGGCACAGAGATGTTAAGGAATTATAGAGCAGAATTCAAACCCAGGCAGTTTTGCTCCAGGGGCTGAACTTTAACCCTTATGCTACCACAGAGCCTTGCTGACCTCCATGCTCAAATACTTTCCAAGGCACCCTGATGCTTAACTAGAAGGTAGCAACACAACCACTAGGCAATTTCATCTATAAGACCATAAATCATATAACAGTATCTTGGTTTTCTCTTTTTCATATCATCAACTTGTATACACATTATGTACTCAGGAATTAAGGAGTCTGAAACTATAAATAAAATGAAATAAAATGTAATTTTCTCCTTCAGGCAAACAGTATTTTTAAATTCCCATTTTATTGTTACTTAGAGGCTTAAATAATAAACCCTGAACACTGCCTCAAGCACTGTGGGCCATACACATACCATATCTGAATAGAAGGCTGTGTTTCTGCCCAATTATAGTCTAAGAAGGAATTCTTCCATCACTTTCCATATGGCCCTGTCTGTCATGGCAACCTGAGCAGATTTCAGCAGTTTCCCCCTGCATTTGGCAAAGTGCAACATTTTGGAAAGTCAGATACCCTTGGGTACAGTGTTTAATGACTTAACACCCAAGTTCTGGAAATCTACTTCCGGAGTAGTGCTTCTTCCAGAAAGCATAGCCCTAGCCAAAGCTCCCCAGGAGACAAAGAGAGAGGTTATCCCAAAAGAGGTACTTACCTCCAAAATACTTGTGTGGCTCCTTTCCTGTTTTCTACCTCAGTGATAGCAGTATAGGAAAAAACCAGTCAGGAAATCCTTTTCAATTTTTAAAATGTAGGGTTTAACTCAAACCACAAATTCTATTTAAAAAATCAAACAAGCAGAGAACTTATAGTAGGACAGGCTCTAGTAAAATATATTTAAAAAAAAAAAAACAAAAAACCCCAAATAGAGAAATAATGACCCACTGAAGGGTAAAGTAAAACAAGTACCCCAAACTGCCTGCCCTCTGGTATTTTCAGAGTTTGGGGCTGTGTATGTTACTATGAAATAGTCTCAATTCTATTGAAATAATTTGCAGTGATTTGGTAGCCATGGAGCCTTTTATTCCTTAATATGACGATGGTCATTTTTTTTTTCACAGATGAGCTCAGTGATTGCCTACCTGACCTCAACTCTTGAGTAATTACCAGTGACTAATGTCACAAGCATTAACCCATGGTAAGCAGGCAGAGTTGGTAGACCAGGCAAGGTATATTTGGTAGATAACTTTATATGGGAATTCAAAGAGCAGCAAGGGAAATGACTCAGTGTCATTATTTTTATCTGTGAAGAGTAAGTTTCTTAGCATTCTCTGAAAGTTTTGTGAGATGGAATCATAGTATGGAAATTTTTAACATGATTAAAGAAATTAAGAGTGAATTTATAATGAAGACCAGAATGTCTACCAACCAGTAAAAGGGTATGGTTATATTCTAGGTCTCTGACAGTGGCCAGTATGACAGACAAATATATCATTCAAAAGGAAGAATAGTTTATCAGAGGTACACAACTAGACTAGCAATGCAGAGATATATTTAAACTCTGACTCAAACTAGGAGTTAGACAAAAAAAATTGTACCAAACACAGACATTCTCAGGATTCTCTGGGATACAATTGGAGGTATCTTCTGATTGCTTTAAATTTTGTGTAAGGCTTTCCATAAACACCTGTGCACACCTATTTTCACACACCGATGTGAAGGTGGCCATTCTGTTGGCTATGACTTCATGCTTAGAGTGTGACCAGCTACTTCTTAGGTAGACACACCAAGAATCACATCCAAAAGAAAGACAACATATTATTTATTTTTTGCCTGAGGGTTTTCAAAGAGTGTCAATTTAGTTAATTAGGTAAATGCTTTAAATATTTTAGCTTATCTAATCTTCTCAAAAAACACTTGAAAGAGCAATTATTATTTCTATCTTATGGATAAAAAATTTAGGTTAACTGACACATGCACCCGTCATGACTTTTCAAAATTAATAAGTCCTGGAGCCCTTCTGTCCAGTTCTGAGTGACTGAAGCCCACACTCATTTGACGGTTGGTGATTGAGCACTCAGTCCATGAGGCGAAGTCACAGGCTCATTCCCACTGCTGGCCAATTAGCTGTTTCTCCATCTTAACCAACTGCATGCACATGGGACCAGCTGGTCACCATGGAATCCAAGGAAATGAAGTGGCAGGATTAGTGTAAAACTATGTCCATGAATAGAAAAAAAGCATGTACCACGAAGATGAATAAGTAGCCCTATCCTGTAGTGCAAAGAAGAGCACGCTACTCTAGAATCACACCATGTGCATTGCAGACACAAACCCTTAGCTATGCCTTTAAAACTTGGAAGGACAGGAGGGAATGGTTCACCACCAGAAATAACTTTGACACTCAAGCCTGCACACACAGAGGGAAAAGGTGGTGCATAAAATGTTCTTTACTTTTCCCCTGAAGTCAGGATGTGTATGAAGGTGTTCCTCTCTCTGGTCTCCATTCCTCCCTCTTTTCTTCTCTCTCAACGGTCTCGTAAGCTTTTTGTTTTCCCTTTCCCCACCCCTATTCCTCCTCTTCTTCCTCTTGTTGATAGTTTTCATCTGGTTCTCTCTTGAGAGAGCAGTGGAAGTTTTGATGTTTCAGATCTTACTGGGTAAAGGAAAATTACCCCTTCCAGACCAGGTCCTGAGAGGGGTGTGGGGAAGGGTGCCCCCTTGGTCTGGGATAGCAGGTCAGAAGAGATGCCTCAGTAGGCTTTAACAAGATACTGTAAGTTTTTTCAGGTTGGTGTTGAAACAGAATTTAAATAAGCAGTCAACTCAGCTGCTTTTCTGTAGAATAACACAAATGAATTATTTCTGTGATTTCAGAAAAAAAATTTCTTTGCCTTTTAATTCATGATATTGCATTTTGGGACATAAAATCATGTTTTCATTTTGTTACTTGGGAAAATATTTCTTCCACATTTCTGATTTAAGACTTCAGCAATTTCAAACATTAACCTTTAAAGATATACTCAATGTTTTATTTTTCAGCTTTCTATTTTCTGTAAATATTTGGAATATCTATGTAAATTGCTTAAGATCCTGTTTCTTTTTTTTTGCTTCAAATCTCATGTTCAAATCTGCTCAAGATTAAAGTACTAAGATGAAAAGTAAGCAACTTTTTAGGAAACAATCTGACAGTTTCTATCTAGCACACAGAAGAAGAACACTAGGGTTTAATAATATATGTAAAGGGATGTTTATTGCAGCATGTTTTGAAAGCAGAAATTAGAAACCACCCAAATATCAATCAGTTGAGGAGGGGTTGATGGATGATAGTGCACGGATGCTGTGCCACATTGACTCTGCAGACATGAAATGAACAGGAGCATGTATTCCAATCTGAAAGAATTCCCATGAAGAAAGAAAATTGCAGAATAAAATGTATTAGTATGATTGCATTTCAAAAACAACAATAATAAAGCTCATTAAGTGAACATATAGTTGTATCAACAGAAAATATACAGAAGCATAGTATAAACACCAAACTAACATTGTATTCGTATATGTGGAAAAGTAAGATTGAACAACTGTTATCATATTTTCCTTTATGCTGTGAGGTGTTGTTTGAACTGTTACAGTAAACACATTTTTTCTTTTATAATAAGGAAAATTATTTTATCTTGGAAAATTATTTCCTCTATAAACTTGCCTTAAGTTAAGCCTATTCAGCTTAGAATTTAAGCAAAGACAACTCATACTGGGGTAGACCAAAGGGAACTTTTAACTTTGCTTCCTTGCTTTGTTAACATAGGCCACACAGCTATGATGGCAGAGGAGGACAAGATTTCTCCTGACCCCAAATTTGGTGCTTGTTCCTGTGTCGCTCAAACTTTGCCATCATATTGACCAAAGGGAAGAGGAGACTAAATTGTTTTCTCAAAAAATGTGGATGTACTCTCTAAAATAGCAAATAGTTTTGTTGTGGCGTTATGTTTTTACCTTATAAACTAATGCGAATTAAATAAACAAACTACTGCCACATACAACAATGTAGATGAATCTCATAAATTAATGTTCGGAAAGCGAAGATAGCTGCAAAGAGAGCATACTCCATGATTCTCTTTGTATAAAAATATGAGAGAGGACAAACTAATCACTAGTGTTGAAAGTGAGGATAGTGGTCACTCTTGGTGATGGTGTCGGAGAAGGGGCAATGGGGGCTTTGCAGTGCAGGAACGTTCTATGTCTTTGTCTCAGTGCTGATCACACGGATGTGTTCACTTTGTAAAAGTGCATCAAGCGGTATGCTTAGAATTGTTCACTTTTCTGGACACGTGTTATAAAATATATTCATTAAAGTTAATGTGCATCTTATACCATGAATACCCATGTCTATTTTCATGTATATTTTTTAAATCTTGAAATAAAGTTGATAATTTATTAAAATGCATAGTATTTACTTTGTCATGTCACATACCACTGTGTGAATTCCAGAGGTGTCCAGCCCTGTTTGGGATGAGGAGCATGGTGTCCAGGCCATCTCTGGCTGCGGCAGTAAGTCAGGATATTCCAGAGCGGTCAACAGAGCCTTCCAGAGCTTGGGCACTGGAGTTGCACCTACACCGCAGGAGCTTGAATAATGACTCCACATTTCCTAGCTGCATAACTAAGGACCAGTAATTTAACTCCCGTTTACTCCAACAGGGTTCACCTCATTGGGATCGTGAGGATTAAATTGGATAATCCATTTAAAGCGCTTAGTACAGGGCCTGGCCCATAGTAAGCAGGGAACAAATGTTAATTATTGCTAACTGTTGTTATTCTATGTGGAAATTTTAACCCTCTCCCGTTACATGGGCATCTCCCATCCCCACCCCAGCAACCAGGGTACTAGGCGTTGTTTTGTATGTATCAGATGTTCAGCATTTTTAAATTGAATTGAATTCAATGATTCCTCATGGTCTATAAGAGAAAATCTATCTCCTTAGTTTGCATTTAAGTTTGTCCCGTATTTCAGTCCTCTCCTATTTTCCAACTTCAGTTTCTTAACTGTTCTACAATAATGCCTATCCCAATCACACAAGTCTAAAACCATCTCCCAGCATGCCTTGCATTTTTCTTTCTCGTAACATTTCTATGCTTATGTCTTTCACTCTCCCGACTTCCAGAAATATCTTTCCTCATTCTCTGTACTTCTATAATTTAACCAGTCTTTTTAAAACCATTATTAAATTGATCTCCTATAGCAATATTTCCAATCTTTTTTGATTCACAATACCCTTAAAGAATTTAACAGTTTCAATTTGATCATTTTCTCTCTTAGAAAAAAAGTAGGCAATATATACAAACCATCCCTTTCGACGGTGTCACAGTCCCTGTGAATCTTGGTCAGGCCTCCAGTATGGTCTTAGAGTACCATCACCATGACAAAGTTACTCATTGTCAATGCCCATAGTAATTCTTCTCTGAATTAATAAAGTGTCCTTTTTGACATTTAATTTCACTTTCATGTGTTTTTCTTCACATCCAAAATTTAAGGACTTTGAGGATATGCAGGCTTTGACTTGCATATCTGTTTGCCTATGACTAAGCAGTATGCCTTGTACATAGGGAGTCCACAATAAAAAAAATAAATTTACTAACTGTGCCCTTATCATCTGTAGTCTCAGGTGATCTCATCCTGGCCTATAGTTTTAAACTTTTTACATTTGCTGATTGTGCCAACATTATGCCTTCAGTTTCAACTCCAGATTCATATATCCCAAAGATTTTCAACTGGTGTGGGACAGCACACTGGTGTGCTGCAAGAATTTTTAAAACATGCCATAATTGACTATTTAGTCAGGGGCACTGACCTCTTTTCCTTTAGACTGTCAAATTTAAAAAATGACAACAGCCAACACAACAATAGCCATCCTGTGTGAATGAATCAAAATCATATCTATTTTTTGTCAGATCAGCAAAAAAAATTTTTGGTGTGCTGTAGAATTTTAGTAATTAGTTTATGTGTGTCTGAGATGAAAAAGGCTGAAAATCACCAGTATATCACAGGGGTTATATGACACTTTCATGTAGATGTCCAACAGACATCACAGATATAACATATCAAGAAGTGAACTTACGGTTATTCGCAACAACCTTCCCTTTCTCCATGCAAACTTATTTCTATCCCCATCTTTTCCATCTCAATATTTGGCATTTCTTGTCAATTGAGATCTGGTTCCTTCCTTTTACTCTGCTCATTCCCATCCCATTCTTAAATAAGTCTCAGAGGACTTATTTAAATCAACCTCCAAAATATATCCCAAAGCCTTTGCTTACTCTCCATCTCCCGAGCCACCACCATGGCCCAAAATCCTCACCACCTTTACACAGCCTCCAAATTGCTCTCCCTTCTCCATCTTTGCTCCTCTGCCATCCATTCTCAAGTTATCAGAATGATTTTTTTTTGCAAATACAAATTAATTTTGGCACTCCCTTTCTTTAAACCCTTTCCTTTGCACTTAAAATCCAAACTGGGCATGACCTTGCTCCTACCTGTGACTCTGGGACTGCTCACAGTAAACTCTGGTCAGACCAGGCTCATGCACGCGCGCTTACTCTGTGTCTCTGTCTCTCTGTCTCTGTCTCTGTCTCTGTGCGTGCGTACACACACACACACACACACACACACACACACACACACACACACACACACACACACCAGCAACAAACTATTCCTTGCCTTTGGCTATCAATCTGTCTGGAAAAACTCCTCCGCTCTTCCTCTGGCTCTTAAATACCTGACTTATTATCCTTCCTGTTTTAGTTTAATCTCATTTCCTCAGGAAATCTTCCCTGACCACTCTGTCTAAAGTGAGCCTCAGAATAACTATGTACCCCCTCACCCTGGATGTTGAATTACATTGCAATCCAATAACCTTTATAAAATTGTTGTCTGGATGTAGTGCCTGTCTTTCCCACCAAAATTTAAACTCTCTGTAGGCAGGGGTCTTGTCTGAGTTGTTTATTGTCTAAATTCCAACATCTAGGAAAATATAATCTCCGTAAAGGCAGAGACTTGGTTCTCTTTCTTTTTTCTTTTTTACTTTTGTTCTCTGGGATCATTCCCAGTGCCTACAAAAGGGCCTGTCACACAGTAGGCACACAGCAAATTTTTGTTGACTATTTAACTAAAGGTAGGGGCCCATTAAATGCTATTTTGCTTATATTATTAAATCAATAAATCAATCAATAGTTTATTATTTTTGGATGACTAGAGAGAAGCTAGCATAATTGTTTAGGGAGCATTCTCTTTAAATGAATAGCTAAAAATGATTTATAATGAATGTGTCAAAACATTGTGATCTATGGGTATTAATAATATGTTGTTTCTATATGGTCATATCCAAAGTCCTTAGGAACACTTAGCACTCAAAAGTTAGCAAACCACTCCTCTGTTTTCTCATTAATTTTATAAAGTAACAAACTTTTAAAAATAACTCAAAGATAAACTTCCAAATGCTACACACTGTTATCAAATAATATAATTTCAGAATGAATAAATCCTAAAACAAAGAGTTTTGTTTATAATTCAACTCAACAGTCATTGAGGTAAATTCAGAACAGGACTCTTTGGCATATTCCACAGCATTTCAGTGAAATGCGTCTCCAACACAACTCTTTGCTGTCTACTGACTGCCCTGTTACATCACGCAAGAGCCTCCTGGGTGAAAAATGGTCCCCGAAGATGTAGTCTTTGAAGGATCACATGTCATTAGTCAAAAAAGACTGTTTACTTTAAGCTGAGAAACTGACCATTTTCTGCCAGCAGCTGTGGGTGATGAAGGGCGCAAGGACGTCTGACTTTCACTGCTGAGCTTCCGGGCTTAGTGGGATCACAAAGGAAAGAGAAATCAGGCAGATACATTTCAGGCCTGCAGACCCTTCTTATATTTATAACAAGATGTTTTCCTAGTAACAGTTTATTTTGCTAAAAACATTTAAATAAAAACTTCCAGAGACTCTTTTGAAAAGATGGATTTGCATTCCCCAGTCAAGCACCTGCCTGACTTTAATGTGCTCTTATTTTAGTCCTTGTAAATATATATCCCCTTCTGTGAGACTTGAGTTGTTCTCTGTATAATTACCACACACACAGCCTCTGAGAAGAGATTAAGTGCGGAAGGTTTTTCTGGCTAGCTCTAGTGAACTGTCCTTTCCATGTGCCCTCAGCAACTACAGAAGCAAACTCGGGCATGAAAACCATTTGTAACTCAACACAACACGCTTCTAATATGATAGCTCACAAAACACTCTCTCACTGACTTTGGAGTATGTTCTCCTAGTTTTGAAAGATCTTCTCACCTAAGTTTTCTCCCAATTGTCTTAGTGTGACTAAAGCAAACTTTGTACAATTCTGGATGACATCAAAACACTCCTGAGTCTCTCTGATCTCATTTCCTTCTCTAGCCCTGGTGAATTCCAGTATCTGACAGAAAGACTCCACCTTAATAATAATCAGATCTGAATTAGTACTTGGAACCTGGAGACATCTATCCCATGGACGTTCTCCCTCCCTGAGGGACCTTTTAATTCATACTGGCTCATAGGCTGTTTGGGCTCCTAAGACTGTGCTCAAGGCAAAAAGCAAGTAAGGTCAAAATTACCCTTGGAAATCGCTTAAATTACCCACAGTTTCAGGGTTTTGAATATATAGCCCTCTGTAATACAACATGTGAATGTGAACAATTATGTATACTATCTAATATATAAGTGTACATTTATTCAGCATATAATAAAGGATGTATGTGCAAAATAATATTTTATAACACTTTATTTCCAAACCCCCACTCATGCAGAGTGATTGCATTGGTATTAATCAAATGCAATTGAATTCAAGGCTCTCTACTTCAGAGGTGAGAGGCACCTTTTGGCCTCTAAGTTCTATTTTAAAGCTTTGCTTCCTGTTCTATGCTTCGAAGAAGCCCTTTCGGAACCAGTTATGTATCTTAGGTATTGTTTCCATGGAAAAACTTTAATGAATATCAACAACTTTAATTAGATAAATCAAATAGTCACAAGAAACCCACCATATCTGGGTACCCACTGATCCATATGAATATCTGGAAAGGCAGGCGGTTTTTTTCTTTTCTACGTAGACCCCTAATCTTTTCCAATTTCTGTTATTTGCTGCCTTCTACTATAAAATGATTCATTCACCTGATTGAGTTTCAGCGTGAGACTTGAGGTTTTTAAAAAGCCAGAAAACATAAAATACATTCCATTTCTAATATTGTAGCATGCAATCAAACTTGAGTTATCGAAAATGGCTGGAGTGAATGCCTTGTGTGTGTGTGCAGTGTGTGTGTAGTGGGAGTGGAGGGTGGAGAGAACTGGATTTTACATCTTCTAAGCAAAGTGTTGCACCTCTCGAAATGGACTTTCAGACAATGCATACCCCTCTGCTCTGAACAACGTCTTACACAGTTCTCACTTGGAAGAACGGCATTTTTTTTAAGTTCAGCTCCCACTATTGCTGGCAGGAAGAAGAGCATGTTGATCACTCTGTGAGGAAAGTAAGAAAGCTCCCCATTTGTCCAATGAGTGGAGCATGCAGAGGACTCTTAATGAGATACCAGGCAACTCTGTAAACTGAGAATAACAACAGCTAATAGGGCCAAGGTGAGGATTAAAAGAAGTAAAACCCATCAGCTGCTTAAAATGTTGCTCAGTGTATGGGGGCCTTCCACTGTTATTGACAATGCTTCTAGTGCTGATGTCATGACAACAGGCATCCTGGGAGTAAGTTTCGATCTTCTTGGATCTTATTCCCATCTAGTGAAGTTTCTTAACTTACCTACCCAAGATATTCCAAAGATATATAAAAGGCAGATAGGGAGTTCTCCTTTAAGACCAGTCATTTAGAAACAAAGATTCAACGAAGCTTTTCATCTTTGGTAGCCTTTGTTGAAGGGGAGGTGAGTCTGTGAGTCCCCCTGTTGGAGAATGAGTAGAAATTAAAAAAAAAAAAAAAAAAAGAATGGCTCTATAGGCCATTTAGTTCAATCCAGATACTTTATTTTTTTTAAATATATTTTTATTGATTATGCTATTACAGTTGTAAGCTTGATAAAATTGAAAACAATGGAGGCACCAAAGTAACAGCTACCTATCACTATCAGTAGGTCTACACTACAAATTGGTCTTCTTTCCTCATTTATCAGATTCTATGAGGAAAGGAAAACCAAAGTTACATTTAACTATGAAATGGAAACATAGGCTATCTTGTAAGTAAAGCAAACTCTATGTAACTTTTAAAATGAATACTATTATGGATATTTAACTTACCCGACAAAATTTTCATATATATGGCCAAAGCTACAGTTATATGTCTCTACAAAGTGTTGAATAGTTGAACAATTTAAGCATTTTCATTATAGATTAGTAACAGGCCAGTTACCTAGGGAAAAGTAAACAATACAAATATAAATAATCATCAACATTAAATTTATTGCTGTGCCTTAATTGGCTGAGTAGTATGTGCTTTTATTATGTAACATATTTGCTTTATTGTAGGCTACAGAAAAAGGAGTGAAGAAAGTAGAGAAATATATATGTTGCAAAATTAAATAATGTTTATTATAAATGTAATTAAATATGTGCAAGAAGGAGTAAAGGATAATAACTTGGACTGCTATATAGAAGTGCAAATGTTCTTTTACCTCACAAAGAATTTACCTGTGAGTTGAAAACAGGGAGATTTTTACCTTCTCCACCATCCTCATCCTCATCATCATATCATCAGTATCATCATCACCATCAGTAGATATTTGCTTTCTTTTTAATTTATTTTAATTGTTCTTGTACAGTTTTCTGTCTTTTACTCCCATCCCAACCCACTGCCCCAGCCCTCCCCACCTCCCTCCCATTTCAACCCCCCCTAGTTTTTAGCCATGTGTCCTTTGTACTTGTTCCTGTAAACCCTTCCCCTTTTCCCCTGATCTTCCCTCCCCTCTCCCCTCTGGTGACTGTCAGTCTGACCTTAATTTCAGTGTCTTTGGTTATATTTTGCTTGTTTGTTTGTTTTGTTGGTTAGGTTCTTGTTAAAGGTGAGAGCATATGGTATTTGTCTCTCACTGCCTGGCTTATTTCACTCAGCATAATGCTCTCCAGTTCCATCCATGCTGTTGCAAAGGGTAGGAGCACCTTCTTTCTTTCTGCTTCATAGAATTCCATTGTGTAAATGTACCATAGTTTTTTGATCCATTCATTTACTGATGGGCACCTGGGTTGCTTCCAACTCCTGGCTATTGTAAATTGTGCTGCTATGAACATAGGGGTGCATATGTTCTTTTGGATTGGTGTTTCAGGGTTCTTAGGATATAATCCTAGCAGTGGGATTGCTGGGTCAAAAGGTGGATCCACTTTCAGTTTTCTTAGAAAATTCCATACTACTTTCCATAGTGGTTGTACCAGTCTGCAATCCCACCAACAGTGCACTAGGGTCCCCTTTTCTCCACAACCTCTCCAACACTTGTTGTTTGTTGCTTTCTTATGATGGCCATTCTGACCGGTGTGAAGTGGTATCTCATTGTGGTTTTAATTTGCATCTCTCTGATAGCTAGTGATATCGAGCATCTTTTCATGTGTTTCTGGATCCTCTGTACGTCCTCCTTGGAGAAGTGTCTGTTCAAGTCTTTTGCCCAGTTTTTAATTGGGTTGCTTGTCTTCTTAGAGTGGAGTCGTGTAAGTTCTTTATATATTTTGGAGATTAAAACCTTGTCTGAGGTATTATTGGAAAATATGTTTTCCCATATAGTTAGTTCTCTTTTCATTTTAATACTGTTTTCTTCAGCCATGCAGAAGCTTTTTATTTTGATGAGATCCCATTTATGTTAATGGGATCTCCCAATTATGTTAATTCTTTCCTTTATGTCCATTGCTTTAGGGGCCATATCAACAAAAATATTGCTGCATGAAATATCTGAGATTTTCCTGCCTATGTTCTCCTCTAGGACTTTAATGGTGTCACGGCTTATATTGAAATTTTTTATCCACCTTGAATTTATTTTTGTGTACGGTGTAATCTGGTGCTCCAGTTTCATTTTTTTGCATGTAGCTGTCCAGTTCTCCCAACACCACTTGTTGAAGAGGCTATTTTTACTCCATTTTATGTTGCTGCCTCCTTTGTCAAATATTAATTGACCATAGAGACTTGGGTTTATTTCTGGGCTCTCTGTTCTGTTCCACTGGTCCATGTGTCTGCTTTTATGCCAGTAGCAGGCTGTTTTTATTACAGTGGCCTTGTAATACAGTTTGGTATCAAGTATTGTGATCCCTCCTACTTTACACTTCTTTCTCAAAATTGCTGCAGCTATTCAGTTTCCTTTATGATTCCATATACATTTTTGAAGTGTTTGTTCTATGTCTGTGAAATATGCCATTGGTACTTTAATAGGTATTGCATTGAATTTGTAAATTGCTTTGGGTAGTATTGACATTTTGATGATGTTAATTCTTCTGATCCATGAACACAGTATATGCTTCCATTTTTTTGTGTCTTCCTTGATTTCTTTCTACAGAGTTGTGTAGTTTTCTGCATATAGGTCTTTTACCTCCTTGGTTAGGTTTATTCCTAGGTATTTTATTTTTCTTTTTGCTACGACAAATGGGATTATTTCTTGATTTCTGCTTCTGCTGTTTCATTGTTGGTATATAAAAATGCATTTGATTTCTGGATATTGACTTTGTATCCTGCTGTTTGGCCAAATTCATTTATTAGGTCAAGCAGCTTTATGACCAAGTCTATAGGATTTTCTATGTACACAATCATATCATCTGCAAACAATGATAGTTTTGTTTCCTCCTTTCCAATTTGGATACCTTTTATTTCCTTTTCTTATCTAATCGCTGTGGCTAAGACTTCTAATACTATATTGACTAGAAGTGGTGAAAGTGGACATCCTTGTCTTGATCCTGATCATGGTGGAAAAGATTTTAGTTTTTGCCCATTGAGTATGATGTTGGCTGTAGGCCTCTCATATATTGCCTTGATTATGTTGAGGAATGCTCCCTCTATTCCCACTTTGCTGAGTGTTTTTATCATAAATGGGTGTTGTACCTTATCAAATGCTTTTTCTGCATCTATTGATATGATCATGTGATTTTTGTCTTTGCTTTTGTTTACGTGATGTATTACATTTACTGATTTGTGAATGTTGAACCATCCTTGCATCCCAGGGATGAATCTCACTCAGTCATGGTGTATGATCTTTTTAATGTATTGTTGGATGAGGTTTGCCAATATTTTGTTGAGGATTTTAGCGTCTATGTTCATCAGTGATATTGGCCTGAAGTTTTCTTTCTTTGTTGTGTCTTTATCTGGTTTTGGGATTAGGATGATGCTGGCTTCATAAAAAGAGTATGGGAGTCTTCCATCATGTTGGATTTTTTGGAATAGTCTGTGAAGGCTAGGGGTTAGCTCTTTCTTAAATGCTTTGTAGAATTCTCCTGTGAAACCATCTGGTCCAGGGCTTTTGTGTGTTGGGAGTTTTTTGATTACTTCTTCAATTTCATCTGCTGTTATTGGTCGGTTCGGGCTTTCTGCTTCTTCTTCATTCAATTTTGGAAGGTTATATTTTTCTAGAAACTTGTCCATTTCACCTAGGTTTTCAAATTTCTTGGCATACAGTTCTTCATAGTAATTTCTTACAATCCTTTGTATTTCTGTGGTGTCAGTTGTAATCTCTCCTCTCTCATTTCTGATTGTGTTTATTTGGGTCCTCTCTCTTTTTTTCTTGATGAGCCTGCTTAAAGGCTTGTTGATTTTGTTTATCTTTTCAGAGAACCAGCTCCTGGAATCATTGATCCTTAGAATTGTGCTTTTAGTCTTTACATCATTTAATTCTGTTCTGATCTTGGTCATTTCCTTCCTTCTACTTGCTCTGGGCTGTCTTTGTTGTTGTTCCTCAAGTTCTTGTAGGTGTAGGGTTAGGTTGTTTGTTTGAGATGTTTCTATCTTTTTTAGATAGGCCTGTTTCACTACAAAGTTCCCTCTGAGGACTGCCTTTGCTGTGTCCCATAAGTTTTGGGTTGTTGTGAGTTCATTTTCATTTGTTTCCAGAAACTTTTTGATTTCTTCCCTAATTTCATTCTTGACCCATTCCTTGTTTAATAGCATGCTATTCAATCTCCATGATTTTGGGTGTTTTGGGTTTTTCCCCTTGGGGTTGGTTTCCAGTTTCAGTCCCTTGTGGTTGGAGAAAAATGCTTGGTATGATTTCAATTTTCTTGAATTTGTTGAGGCTTGTTTTGTGTCCTATCATATGGTCTATCTTTGAAAATGTTCCATGTGCATTTGAAAAGAATGTGCATTTAGTTTCTTTGGGATGAAGGGCTCTATATATATCAGTTAAGTTATATCCATTTCATCTAGAATGTTGTTCAATGCCACAATATCTTTGTTGATATTTTGTTTAGAAGATCTGTCCATTTTTGACAGTGGTGTGTTAAAATCCCCTACTATAATTGTGTTGCTGTCAGTATCTTTCTTGAAGTCCTCTAAGATTTTCTTGATGTATTTAGGTGCTCCTATGTTGGGTGCATATATATTTATGATGTTTATGTCTTCTTGGTGTATTTTTCCCTTGAATATTATAAAGTGACCTTCTGAATCTCTCTTTATGGCCCTTCTTTTGAAGTCTATTTTGTCTGATTTGAGTATTGCTACCCCAGCTATTTTTTCCTGTCCATTTGCTTGGAAAATTTGTTTCCAGCCCTTCACTTTGAGTCTGTGTAGGTCTTTTGTCCTGAGGTGGGCCTCTTGTAGGCAGCATATGTGTGGGTCATGCTTTCTTATCCATTCAGCTATTCTATGCCTTTTGATTGGAGCATTTAATCCATTTATGTTTAAGCATTTGATTGGAGCATTTAATCCATTTGATTAAATGGATCAAATCCATTTATATTTAAGGTTATTATTGATAGGTACTCACTCATTGCTGTTTTTGTACCTGTGTTCCTCTCCCTCTCTTTCTTCTTTCCTTCCTTTCCTTAAAGCAGTCCCTTTAGTATATCTTGCAGAGCTGGTTTGGTAGAGGTGTATTCTTTTAGACTTCTTTTGTCTGGGAAGCTCCTTGTTTGGCCTTCTATCTTGATTGAAAGCCTTGCTGGGTAAAGTAGTCTTGGTTGCAGGCCTTTGGTTCTCATTACTTGGAATATTTCTTGCCATTTTCTTCTGGCTTGGAGTGTTTCCATTGAGAAGTCAGCTGCTAATCTTATCGGGGCTCCCTTGTATGTTACTCCCTTTTTCTCCCTTGCTGCCTTTAAGATTCTATCTTTGTCTTGGAATTTTGCCATTTTAATTATGATGCGTCTTGAAGTGGGTCTCTTTGGGTTCCTCTTGATTGGGACTCTCTGTGATTCCTGGATTTGTGTGACTTTTTCTCTCATCAAATTAGGGAAGTTTTCCATCATTACTTTTTCAAATAGGTTTTCTATCCCTTGCTCTTCTTCTTCCCCTTCTGGAATCCCTATTATACGGATATTATTATGTTTCATATTGTCTTGCATTTCTCTTAATCCCTCTTCATTCTTTCTGAGCCTCTTTTCCTTTTCTTCTCTTTCTGGGTATTTTTTTTTCTACTTGGTCCTCGAACTCACTGATCTGATCTTCTCCTTCATTGATTCTGCTTTTCATTCCTTACACAGTGTTCCTCAGTTCAGAAGTTGTGTTCTTCATTTCCTCTTGGCCCTTGTTGATAGTTTCTGTTTCCTTTTTCATGTTGATATAGTTTGTAGTGAGTTCATCGTAGCTACCCTGTAGTTTCTGGTAGCTCTTTGAGAGCTCATGGAGCTTCTTGACAACCATCTGTTTGAACTCAAAATCTGATAGTTGAGTTGCTTGTATTTCATTTAGCATTCTTTCTGGGGCTTTCTCCTTTTCTTTCATTTGGGATTGTTTCTTTGTCTTCCCATTGTTTGTGAGACTCTTCTTGTCAGCCTCAGCTTCTTTTAAATTGATCTGTTCTGGCTCCCTGGGTTTATGGTATGAACTTCTGTGGTAGAAGAGCTGTGAGATTCAGTGGTGCAGTGTCCTTGGGGTATCCTGGTATTCACAGCTTCCACCATTTCAGCTAGGATCATGGGTGTGTGATCTGGGTCTTCCACAAAGCCCCATCCTCCAATCCCAGGGCCACTGATTTCAGAGCAACCTCCAGTCCCAGTCCCAGGGCTGCTTCCAGTGGCTCAGCTGCCTCCGGTCACAGGGCGGCCCTGGTTGCAGGGCCGCCCCCAGTCGCAGGGCCTCCTGTGGTCACAGGGCTGCCCCTGGTCACAGAGCCATCCCTGGTCGCTCGGCCACCGCCAATTGCAGGGCTGTCCCTTGTCGCAAAGCCTCCCCTGGTTGTTTGGCCACCCCTGGTCACAGGGCCACCACCTCTGGTTGCAGAGCTGCACCTAGTCACTTGGCCACCCCCATTTGCAGGGCCACCCCCAGTCGCAGAGCCGCCCCCAGTCCCAGTCCCAGAGCCACCTCAGGTGTCAGGGCCACTCCCGGTCGCAGGGCCTCCTCCGGACGCAGGACCTCCTACGGTCGTGGGGCTTCCTCTGGTCTCTCAGCCGCCCCCGGTCACAGGGCCACCTTCGGTTGCCGGTCTGGGTGAATCACCATCGGACTCTCAAACAATTCAATCCTCCCTCTGTCCTGGTTGGGTTTTCTTTTTTTTTTGGTTCTATATTTTTGTAGTCCGTAATCTTGGCTGTGAGAGGAGGCACAGCATGTCCAGCTATGCCTCCATCTTGGCCAGAAGTACCATCAGTAGATTTTAAGAGCCAGAAATGTGCTGAGTGTTTGATATGTATATTACTAATTAATCCTTACATCAGCCTTTTGGATTAGGTTTTTATTATAAACATGATACTGACAAGAAAACTGAGGCACATCTTTCCTAAGGTCATACTGCTAATGAGTGGTGGCAGGGCAGTGATTTAACTAAGTCTGTGATCTCCAAAGCCCAGCTTCTGAATCACTGAGCTCTATGGTAAAGGGGTAAAATGTGCAGAACTCTGAAATGTTTTCAGATAGAAATTAAATTGTACACTGAGAGATAAGAGGAATGAAATGAATTTTAGCACTCTAGGATTTGAGGGAGGATAGTACCTTCAAAAAGTTCCCTGTAACACTGTATTCGCTATCAACTGCTGTGTAACATATTACGCTGAAAACAAGAAATATTATTTCACATGATTTCTGTGGGTCAGGAATTTGGAAGGTACTCAGCTGAAGGGTTCTGGCTCAGAAACTCACATGAGATTACAGTGAAGAAGTTACAGGGGGATGAGAATATACGAAGGTTTAGATGGGGCCAGAAAATCTACTTTCATGATGGCTTCTTCCCTTGGTTCCTTACTAGCGGTTGGTAGGAGGCCTCAGTTCTTGACCATGTGGACCTCTCCATGTGGCTGTTTGAGTGTCTTTCTAACATGGCTTCTGGCTTACCCAGAGCAGAAGATCTGAGAGAAAGCAACATAGAAACCAGGATGCCTTTGATGACCTAGCTTTTGAAGTCACATACCATCATTTCTGCCTCACTCTATTGAGTGCAGTGGTGGAGGGGGCCAGATGGAAGTGTGAATACTAGAAGGGAGTGATCACTAGGGGCCCTCTGGGAGGCTGGCTACCACAGACAACTTCCAAAATTCTCCACCATTGTCAACTTAAGTAAATGGTAAATTTTACATGCAGTTTTTCTTAGGATGCCTAATCACTCTGGTCATTCTAAGGTATCATCGTGTTTGTTTTCAGGAAGCTTTCATAAAATATTTACACTAAAGAACACAGACAAAGAAAATTAGTTTGGATTTTCTCTGTGGAGATTATACTTTAGCAGTTATTATTCAACAACTTCCCATTCTTATGCCATCATTTATTTT
Organism: Anoura caudifer; assembly: GCA_004027475.1. Lineage (NCBI taxonomy): Eukaryota > Metazoa > Chordata > Mammalia > Chiroptera > Phyllostomidae > Anoura > Anoura caudifer. Next base: position 76,937 of record PVKU01002950.1, read on the forward strand.
TCAAAGGAATTTAGATTTTGCAATCTATTGTCATCATCATCATTATGGCGCCAGCTTGGTATTAAATGGAGCCACAACATAAGAGCCAACTTAAGTCCCTAAAGAATACTCTTACTGCGTTTCTTTGGATGCTGAATATCTACTGGGAATCCTCTGATCTTCGTTTTATCTGTGTGCTCCTAATATTCAGCATAGTCTGGCAAATAACATGAATATTAATGCTACTCTTGGTGACAAAAACTTAGAGGAAGTTTCCATATGGGATGATCTTTGAAAGAGAAAGTTCCAAAATAGATTCAAAAGAATTCAGAGGAAGATAGGCTACTAGGAAGATAGAGCTCTTCATGAAAACTATACATCCACTGAAAGAAACTAGGTCTTCTGGCCAGCTCAAGAAAGGAAGGGTCTCATCCTCAGTTTGGTGAGTCAGCCTCAGGAAAAATGAACCAGACAGAGTTGAAAGGAAGAAAGAAACTTGGTAGGATCTGTGCACCAGGAAAGCTTTGCCAACAACCCAATCTGTGGTAAGCTCTTTGATACCTGTACCTGGCTCTGTCTAAAGCCAGGACAAAGCCAGTAACAATAAACCATGAAAATAATGTCAGAGTAAAAAGGGTCAGGGTAAGAGAGAGCTGGAAGGAATTTGTGTTTGAGTCATTTGGAGGCAATGTGACTGAGACACACAGTTATTATTTAAAGGAGACAAAGTTGCCTTGGCTGGGTAGCTCAGTTGTTTGGAGGACCATCCCATACACTAAAAGGTTGCTGGTTCAATCCCTGGCTGGGGCATGTAGGGGAGACAATTGATTGATGTTTTTCTCTCTCTCTCTCTGCCTCCCCCGCCCCCCAAATCAATAAACATATCCTTGGGTGATGATTTTTTTTTAAATACAAAGTAAAAAAGAAATTAAGGAGTCAAAGTCATAAGCATGGGAATGAGGCCAACCACCAAGTCCAAACCTGATATGAAGACAGAAATGAGAAGAGAGTAAGGCAAATATGTAGGAGAATGAGATGCAGGACAAACATAGGAATTGGCTGGGGAACAGGGTTCCAAAACATATTGCAGATGATTTAATGCAGTCAAGCTTTACCCTCATCACTCCTTCAAAACTACTCTTGTAAGAGTCACCAATGAGTCCTGGGTTTAACAATAAGCTGTAGGTTTTAAATACAAAGGCTAGTCCTCTACTTTTCTTCAGCAGCATGGGACACAGTTGACCATTCTTTTTCCTTGATTCTTGCTTTCCTCATGTGGCTTCCAGGAAACTGCATTTCCTCCCTGGTGTTCCTCCCACCTCAGTGATTGCTCCTTCTCAGTCTTTTGTGCTTATTCTTTTTCTCAATACATGGTCTTCTTTTCTTCTCTCAATGCATACATTCACTTTGTAGTTTCACCCAGTCCAATTCAGCACTTTTAGTACAATGCATATACTGATAGTTTACAAATGAGTATCTCCATCCTAACCTCTCTCATGATCTCAGATCCAAGTCTCCATGGGGTATCTAACAGGCATCTCAAACTTCACACATCCAAAATCAAACTACTTCTCTTATCCTAAATCTGTTTTACCTGCAGCCTTTGCCATTTCAGCTGATGAAAATTCTATCCTTTCAGATGCTCAGGTCAAAATCCTTGATGACATCTTTGAATCCTCTCCTTCTCTCACCTCCTGGTCCATCCATCAGCACATCCTACTGGCTCTGCCCTCAAAATATACCTAGAACCCTATCTCTCCTTGCCACTTCATCTGATCATTCCCCTGCTTGCAGCCCCTGTCTTCTCCCTCATGGGTTGCTGATGCAACCTCCCAGCCTTTCTTCCTGTTTCAACCTTTTCCCTACAGTTTATCCTCTACACAGCAGCTATATTGTTTCTTCTTGAAGAAGAATTCATTCCGATACACAGAACCCATTTCCCACAGAGTAAAAGCCACGTTATTTAGGAGACCCAAACAAATCCTTTGTGAGATGAACCCCCTTACGTCTGATTCATCCTAACTTCTCTCCCCCTTGCTCTCTGCTCCAACCACAACAACCTCTTGGCTGTTTCACTTTTGCTATTAATATTGACTGTTCCCACCGCCTGCAACACTTTTCCCCAATTATCCACATGGCTAACTCCTCCCCTCTTCTTTAAATTCTTGTTTAAATGTCAGTTTCTCAGTGAAGTCTACCTTGCCCCGTGCCCTCCCCGCAATTCGAAGTTTCAACTTGCTCCCATTCCACTACTTCTGATACCCTGTCTCTGCTGAATTTAAAAACAGCAACAACAACAACAATGCTTACGTCTTTCTAATATATTCTACAATTTATTTATAATTATCACCATGTGACTGTGTCTTGCTACTAGAGAATAAGCTGAACAAGGACAGGGGTTTCTGTCTGGTTCGTTTACTCACCTGCTCCAAGTGTCTGGCAGAGTGCCTGACACACAGCGGGTGCGCTGTAATTATGTGTTAGGAAAGGGTCATCACACTGAAGGGATACATTGTGCTGTTCCATACGGGAAAGACTTCTCTAGAAGGGTGAGAAGCCTTAGTGAGGAGCCCAGTGTTCTAGTTCAGGTGAGAGCTGATGGGGGCTTGGACTAGGTGGTAGCAGCTGAGGAATTCTGTCCCTGGTCCAGCCACCTTGTCTGAACAGAGATGGCCTCACTGTTTGGGAGTGCTGTACAGCATGTGCCCATTCAGCCCTGGCCTTACTCCTAAGTGTTGTCGGATGGTATCTCTTAAAGCCCAGCTTAAAGCTAATATCCATATGGAGCTATAACCAACTTTTGCTTCACCCCAGGCCAAATTTATTACCCTCTCTTTTTGTTTCTGCAACATCTTGCCCATACTTTTTATATAATACTTATCACCCTATATGAAAATGAAAATATATATATACCTTTACATAGACATGAATTTGAACTTCCCTTGCTAGACTGTGAGCCCCTGAGAGCAGTGACTATGTTTTGTTGGTCTTTATCTCTGTAACTAAACCAAGATTAATTCCTTCCCATGGTAAATGGTCAGCAAATACATAAATGACATTTACTTTAGCTCCATCTTGAATTTTACTTTAAAGAGGGATATCTTTTTGTCTTTAACAGTTTTAATTTAATAGGATAATAAGAGGTGCAAAGATAATTCTTTCTTGGAGAAGTCATGCATCTTAACAAATAAAAAGTGTTTTAAGTGAAAAAGAGGGACCACCATTTTTAAATGCAGAATAATTCAAGCATAATAGCTTGTTTGGGGTTTGGGTTTTTTTCATGTTTTTTTTTTTTTTTTTCTAACCAGGTTTCTGGCCTTGAAAGTTAAGCATGCCTTCAGCAGCTATAAAGAGGCAGATTAAACCAGTTGTGCTGTCAGCTTGAAGCATTTGGAATCTGGCCAGACTGCCTAAGAATTTTTTTTTTCCTTCTTATTCTCTTTCTGCCAGGCTCGCTCAGTGAGTTTATTTGCAGAATCAAATGAAAATCAATCCCTTTTATGCAAATCTTCCTGAAGCAGCAGGGCTATGTTTGGTCACAGGAGTGGAGGTTCGTGCAGTGGAAGCCCTGGTGGTGATTTGTCTGGACCCAGGGCTCGCCAAGGCCCTTTCCACCACGTAGCAATGAAAGGAAGGATCAAACAGCTCTCTCAAAGCCAGGCCTCATCAGACTTGCCTTTTCTAAATATAGTGCCCTTCAGTAAACACCATTGTAAATTTGTAGTCTGCTTACCGGGGAGTATAATGCCTCCTCCACCAAAATTTTATGCATGTATGTATATATGTAGGTATTATTGGATCCCTTTTATCAACTAAAATGCTAAGCAAATTCCCTTTTTATTTAAAAATTTGACATTTAATCTGTTTCAGCTAAGCACTTTAGATAAGTTGACTTGAGGAAAAGAGCTCTGAATCAGATAAGTTTGAATGAGTGAAGTTTAACTGAAGACAAGGTTGAGGTCTGAGAGTTTTGAAAATACCACCTTAGGTCAGGCTGCTAAAGTCTACTGCCCTATGTCTGTGACGTGACCCTCCCACCAGTTAAACAAAGACTAGGTTGATCAAATTAGGACAATTATTTCTTTAGACAAACTCTCCTGAGCAGCCTCTGCTGATAATATTATAAATATATGTTCTGATTTATTGTCTGAAAGACCCTGAAGGTGAAGGTGCTATCCTTATTTTTGATTTACGTTCACCTTTGATCTTGATGGAAACTAAACATCTCTGTTCTGCAGCCAACACCTGATCCTCAGGCTTCTGTTCACCCTCACCTAAAAAAAGATTAGGAGAGAGAGCACACAAAGTGTGCAAAGCCCAACAGCAGTTTAGGACAAGATCCAAGAGCATGATCTCCAGTGGAAGCCATGAGGATCACCACCAAAGAATATGAAATTTCAAGCCGATTTTGACCCATGAAGCCCCAACTCAGATAGAGACAAAGAAATCTGAGCAACCACCCAAGGGCAGACAGAGACTTCCTTCTGGGACACCTCTGAAGGGTGAGACTTTACAGGCTCAACTTCTCTCACCACTGAGATCAAGTGCTACAGTTTTTACAAAGAAGAGTCTGGGAGCTCTGATGATTGGGACGCTTGCCATCTACAATTTTCAATACATGTGCTTTTGGGGTTTTCATTCCTCTGTAGATCAATTTCTACTTCATTATTTATCAAGTTAACCCAACAAATTATATTCCCAAATTTAGAAAATATATCTTTTAGTCTTGAATCAGGCAGATTAAAGAAGTAAAACATTATATAATCCTAGTTCAATAAGCAAGTAGATCCTAATAGAATGTGTGTGTATATATACATTCTGCTTTTTCATTATTTTTTTTTTGTGGCCACCAGCCATTTGTGTATTCTTTATGTGCCTCAAATGCTCCATTTTCAAAATGAGGGTAAATTTAAGGATTTTATGTATTTACAAGGTGAGAGTCCATTCTAGGAAAATCCAAAATAATAGCAAAAAAATGACTTACAAAATATACATTTGACTTGGTTTTCTTTTTCACAAGAGGGTTCCCCAGTGGATTCCTTTAATCAGAATTATGCAAACTAGAGCTTTTGCAAGCAGCTGTCAAGTGGTGGAAAGAATCAAAGATCTCAATTAATGTTCCAGCTACACTATTTATTAGCTGTGTGACCTTGAGCATTTAAATTGGTTACCCTTTTTGCACTTCTGTTTTCTCTTCTATGAAACCAAGATAATAACACCTACTTCACAGATTTGTTAAGATCAAATGACATCACACGTGTATGAGAGCTTGGTTAACATAAGCTATTAATTTGTGATTTCAGTGAACATTCATGGAGCATCTACCATGTGGTAAGCATGGTTAGGCAGTGACATCATGATCTGCACAGAATGTGCTATTTTCATCTCTTAGAGACTTCCAATTTGTGTTGAAATTTGAGTGTACAGTGAAGGATAATTACACATGTTTATTTACTTCATGTATTTCATATGCATCATGAATTGTGAACAAAGGCCTTACTTCTAGAAGGCTTATCATCCTTATTGGCTAATGCGAAGCAAATGAATGTGCATGAACCTCAGCCTTTCGCAAACGTTGAATGAAAGGAAAGGCCTCTTGGTATGTGGGTGCAGATGCTACTGAGAGGCTTGACATTGTGGACACTATTGCAAGTTCCTCTGCAGTCCATGCCCTGAGTCCTTGAATTGGGTATCATGGCCAGGTGTCCTTTGTGGGGTTGGTTACTATGTTCCATAGGTGCATAGGGACTTATCAGTGGAAGTTCTGCCAGAGTCTGTTCTGTTGTCAAGTGCTTTGCATAACCTCCATGCGCCCTCCCACACTGCCTGAGGGCACCCTGCCATCTGCACTCCTCTCCTCTCCCAGCACCTGTGTGAAGCAGGGCCTGTGTCAGTCTTGTATTAGATTTTAAAAGCTACTATTGGTAATCTTGCCTTGCCCTACTGTTTCTTTTAGTAGGTATTTAGTAGGGTTTAAATACCCCACACAACATTTCTGAAGAAGCTGTGTAGACTATTGCTAGAAACTTCCATTTGCGCAACCATAGGAGCAGTATACTACCATTGCAACAACTTGAAGGGGGTTCAAATACATTGCAGTCTATCTCAGTAGCATCTTCTGGAGCTGTGCAGTGTCTGACCATAGTCATTAGCCCTGATAGGAAAATTGGAAGCTCTGGTATATTTCCTCAAGTTGAATCTGAGGTTTGATCACATGTGAGATCTGTGCTCTCTTTCATGACCCCCAAACTGTTTGTGCCACTTTAATCTAGCTTACTGTTCAACACTGAAAATTATTCCAAATACAGGCATTCCTGATGCCTTGCAACCTATGTCCTCCGCTCTATCAAACTGTTACTGCCTTCGTTCAGGTCGCCATCATCTTTCCCCTGATCAAGGGTTGAAATCTTTCCCTTTTCTAGGGTTGAAAGGGTGACCCCTCTAAATCACAAATTGGGTCATGTCATTACCTTACTTGCAATCCGTTAATAACTTTCATTGCCTTCAGTATAAAATCCAGACTCCTTAGCATGAGTATAAGGCGCTTTGTCATTCTGGTCCCTGCTCACATCTTCTCCTCTGACACACTGTACCAGTTCAAGTCAAAGCCTTTGTATTTGAGATTTGCTCTGCCTAGAATGCCTTCCACTCCTCTCCCCTGTCTCCTGACCAAGCCTAGATCAGATGTTAAAGGCAAATGAAAATGCAGAGACTGTGTACTTAGCAATGAAAATTGCTGTGCAATGAAAATCTTTGGCCCATAAAATATGGAAAAGTAACAGTCCTAAGGAAAGGTCAGAATGAACCATGCCTAGCCCACCACATACTGAGAGGAAGGGCCATGCTGAACGGGTTCCACTATGTTCCTTTCTGGCCTCTGGGCTGCAACACGGAGATAGTCAGATGGTAGAAACGTCCTATGAGGAGCATCATCAAGTTGCCTGGGAAATAAAACACAGAAAATGTAGCAGTGAAGTTTAAGCTTAGGAACCAGAAAAACTGAGTTCTGGTTATAATATCTTTAGATCTCAGCTTATCATTTTACTACGCAAAGATTGGAGCCTGTGAGAGATTTTATGTTGTGCTTCACTCAGCCCTAGGTATTCCAGATGTTCTTCAGGGCCACCTCAGGGAATAGCAGGACTGCAGAGGAGATGATGCCCCCAGAACACCTTTACTCCTGTGGCATATTCTGCTCTTCCGTGTAACATTTCATCTGACAAAAGGGTTATGCTGCTAAGAGAGATTAATAAACAGCAGATGTTTCCTAAACTGACCTATACCTCACCTTCTCCCAGAATTAAGGCCTGTTGACTGATGCTCTGGTGGCTACACAGGCATTGCTTATGGCTGCTTCCCCAGTCACCTACCTCCCTGGGTTCTCTCTAGCTGGCCTGCTCACTGTCCAAAGGATGAGTTAGGTGTTTGTTCCCAAACCAGTCAACGCCAGTCGCACTTGTTATTTTGATTATATTCTTTTAATTACATATTACATAAGCCAGTGAAATGGGAGTCCCTTTTTTTTCTATGAGTACTACAGAGGTGCTTCAGAAAGTATAAAAGCAAGTCACTAAAAATATTGCTGTGGGGTTATATGTGTGCAAGTTAGCTCTTTGGGGAAAAATTGTAAAAATCTAGATGGGATCTATGCTTAGACTGTTTCACAGGCATCTTGAAGTTCTAATTCCACTTTAAAGGAATCCAACCTGGAGATTGTTCAGGGTGCGTCAGGAAGTGTGGTTCACCCCAAAGAGGCAACAACACAATTCCAAATGGTGTGTCCACACCCAAAGTAAGCCTTTGCCCTACATTACACATTGGAAAACAGACATCTATGTTTTAAGATAAAACAAAATATTTAAACATATATGTTATTGTCTGATTCCTCACTTGACTTTCAATTAACTGCCAGTCTAACCGCCAATGTGCGTACGTGTGAGTGTACATATAAAGAGACAGGAAAAAAAAAAAAAGGTCTTTCTGCAAAACAATCAAGCCTGCAGCAACAGCCCAGGATCTGAGTTGGTATTTGTCTTTTAAACAGAGGAGGCACTTCTATGGAAGTAGACCCTGGCCGAGTTGCTTTGTGCAGCTGTCGTGCTCAATGGTCACTATAACACAGGCCACACTGTCATTCCAACTACAACAGGTGTCCCTGATTTTTAATCTTTCTTAAATTTCAGCAGAGAGTACAGTGTGATCATGCAAAAAAAAAAAAAAAGGAAAAAAAGAAAGTTGGACAAGAAGAAGAAAGATAGTTGAGGGTGCACAGTGAATGGTGTGACCAGGAAGCTCTCTCTCTAATGTGTGTAGTGCTAGGGAGCTCTGCTTGGCAAGCCCAACGTTATAAAGATTTACTGATTCTGCTTTCAACCGTGATCAGTCTCTGAATGACTTATCTCGTTTCTGTTGGGTAGTGACAGGACGCTGACCATACAAAGCCATCTTTGCCCAATGATAGTGCTGTTTACAGAAAAATCGACACTGCCAGGGGTAGGCAGAAATGTGTCAATTAGGTGGGTATCGACCTAAAAGGAGAAATGCATTAGCACCTGGAAAATGTGTTGGACTCCTTGGTGGAAGGTATAGCCACTCTGAAATCTGAGTGTGGGTCCCTGCTGTGTAAAGCAGTTTCATGAATGATTAACAATTTATTTAGGACATAGGAGTCTCTATGTCCTATAATTAAAGTAAAGCTTTAGTAAATAAATGGGTAGCTCAGTACCTTAAATCATAGGTAAAGTATGAGCTTCCTAAGCGGCATCTTGTCTCCTATGGAATTCCACCTACGATGACGAGGGCTTGAAAACCTCTGAGACGCAAACATCTCCGGCTTCTCACCAGTCTCTGACCTCTTTGGCCCTTCTTCCCTGGGAGCCATTGTCTCAGTCCAGATGTGTTTATGCATATGGAAATGTGTTTTCTTTTTATAGCATTTGAAATCCCATCCTGTATACCGTTCTGCAACTTCTTTTTGGTGACTTACTTTTTAAACTATACCATAGTGTACAGTTCTATGTATTTACTAAAGATTATTTAACTAGCTAGCTCATGTTTTACTTTATACAGAGAATATGGGCATAATGGGGGAAAACATTAAAACAATACAGATGAATATAATACTTTAAAAAAAACTGATGAAAATCTCTGGGAGATACAAGAGATACTCTGAGAGTTGGGAAGGGGCTGGCATCTAAGGATCAGCAGTTTGAAAGCAGGAATAGGCCTGCTGGTAATGGGCCTTGCTTTCTTCTGTGAAATTCAGCGCTGACCTCAGGCTTAATGAGAATTTGTTAATTTCCCTGGGTGCAGTCTATAGCACAGAGCTTGAGCAATATCAGGAAATTTCCTCCAACATTGTTACTATCTCTAACCGATCTCTGCTCGTTTATAGTACCTCAACTAAGGTACTAATTAAGTAGGAGTCAAATTTTCAAAAGCCAGTCTTTCTGGTGAAAGTCAAGCCATTATAAGAAGTCTTTATTCCCTCGGTTAATATTTTTCCTTTCATCCAGGACTGCACTTAGTTCTTTGGTGGAGGAGCTAAGTGAGCTTAATGGAGTCTCCCAAACTGAAAGTACCAAGTAGAGGGCAATTCTTAAGGGTATAAAGAGTTGTGATTCTCAGCTTCCATTAGTGGGGAGGGGGTCATAAAATCCTTTAAGAAGGACTTTCAAGAAGCCCTTCAAGAAGGGGTCTGACCATGTGCTTTGGGGTCTGACCATGTGCTTGGGTTCAAATCCATGGCCTACTCTAAACTAGCCGTCTCACCTAGACATGACTTAACCCTCCAAACCTCTATTTCTTCACGTGTAAGATGAAATATATTAATCCCTTTACTATAGGGTGACTGGGAGAAGTAAATAAAGTAACATGTGTACTCAGAGCCAGGTCCCTGTGTGACCCTATGGGTTAGGCACTGTGCTGCATTTCCAAAGGCTGGACACATGCTAAGCACATGGCAGGCAGTCATTAAAGATGGATGAAAACTATTCATGATTTTTTTCAGGGGGAAAAAAGTAGGTTATAAAACAATTTGTAGAGGTTGATTTACTTTGTTTCAATTAATATAAAATTATAAATATGTGCTTATGACCAGTAAATAACTATGGAAAATATTTCATACTTGTATGAGCTATTTAATAACAGTCCTGTAAGGATGATACTGTTATTATCCTCATTTTAAAGGTAAGGAAAACAAAGCTTTTAATGCAAAACACTTGCCTGTGGCCCAGGACCAACTATAGTAATCTTCTCCAATTAGGACTATTTACTGTCTCTCTCTTTAAATTTTCTGCAATGAACATGGGTTAATCTTACAATAAATCATAGTTAATTTTAAAATATAAGCAAATATTTTAAATAACAAAAAGTTTTCTTTATGCAGCTTTGTCAAATACCAGTAAGATAAATTTTTATACTATGTAATTTCAATTGCTTTCTAAAGAAGAGAATACACTGGAAAGAAATTGGTACAAATGTTTAAATGAATCTATGTTCTCTGTATTTAGGTAGTTTTGCATTTCCAAACATCTTGCAGTTACCTTGTATTTTCTTTTATTATTGAGCAATTTTCCCAAGTTGCCTACTGTAGAGCAGTTAGCGCTGAGGCACTTTAATTTCCGACCAAATCCCCAAAGAATATCTGAGGCAATTTCAACTCTTAGCCTACTGTCAGGTGAAAGAGATTTAAAAAATTGTTTTATATAAAGCATTTTTGTTTCCAATCTTTATTTTTCAAGAATGGAAAAATTTTGTTCTTATTACATTTCACTCCCCCTTCTTTCCAAGTCCACCTCCTCCTTCCCCTCCTTCCTATGGAGTCAGCCACAGTGCTCCACTGCACCTCAGCATGCCAGGGAAAAAGCCACGTGTGTTAGGATTTTAGAATATTCTTCTTCCTCACATCAGTATTACTGAAACCATCAGACTCCAAACCAAAGTAACCTGGATTCCCCTGCCTGAGCGGTCAACTCACTGGCCTTTGTGAAATGGGACGAAGTTATAAAACTTCCACCTCCTGTGACTTAGTCAGCCAGGCTGACATGACCTCTCTTTCATCAGGTCGAGGATTTATTGTCAAATGGAGATAGAATCCTCTTTACCTAGAAAGGGTGGTCACATCAGGTCATCCTGGAGGGAACAAAAAGAGTTCATTGGAGCCTAAGCTGGCAGCTGCTTTTGCCTACTAAGTAGCCTTTCTACTCTAGAGCAGATGGCATTGGCAGTGCCACACAAGTCACCCTGCAAAGACACAAACATATTTAAAAGTTGGCTTTGACTTTCCACATCATTGATGTGTGTGTGTGTATAACTTCACTAGCATTGTTATGTAATATTTACTTTGCAGGCTGGTCTGTCAGTGCATTTTCAATATCTACTTCACCGAGTGTTGGTGGTATGCCAGGGACACAGCCACAGCAGGGAGTCAGCCTCAAATTCAGTTTATCTCATGGCTCAGGAGAGCTTCAGGTACAAAAGCATTCCTTAGGTAGCCAAGACCAGCCAGAGGTTCACAGGTAGGGAGGCAGTAACTCCTCGTGGTGGCTACAGAGTATCAGGGGTTGTCTGAACCTGGTATAGAGGCAGCCAAGAATCCAATTGCAAAAACAAAACAAAAATAAATTCATGAGTTTGGAAATTTGGAACTTGGTGCCTGGTGACAACCTGTTTCCATTATCAATGTCGTGATCATTAACTTTGCAATCACGTTTATTTGAACAGCTACCCACAAGGCACCATGTCAAATTCTTTGTTTCCGATCATAACAACCTCCCTGGAAGGTATTATTATCTCCATGTTACAAATGAGGAAATGAGCTCCAGAGAGGCTAAATAACTTTCTCAGGACTCCCAGCTAAGGAAAGGCTTTCCTTCTCAGTTCAGAAATTAATTAATGACGCCCCATTACCTAAGATTGCCATTGGTATCTATTTTTCACAGAGCCGTAAGGGGCGCCACAGAGTGGCCTCAGGAGCCCTTGGAATATCAATCAGGTGGCAAGTTCCAGGATTCCTCCCAGCAGCAGATATTTTGATGAAGTTTCTCTGATTTCCTCTATTTTCAATACCACTCAGCCATGTAAGCTTTAATTTGATTTCTTTAAGGCTTTACTCTGATACTGGGGGAAAAAATAAGAGAAAGAAAGGAAAGTATTGAAATAGGAAGGGAACAAGGGAGGGAAAACATTAAAAACAATTGGCCTAAAGTAGAAAAACTGAACTTCATAAATCTGGCATTGTTGAACCTTCAGAAACATTTCCCAACATGCCGTTCCTTGTTGAGCACAGCTGCTGTCCTTGAACACGTTTGCTCCCATCACACTGGCTATGCGCTGTCTCCTGAGCACTCACTCCTCCTCTCTCTTCACCTATCTCTTATCTTCGGTCTCCCAAGCTCATGCGTTTTTTCTCCCCTTCTTTTCCAGCTGTCTCACAGTCTCTGCCTCCTGTAAACTTCACTAGTTTCCCCTGTCTGGAAGTTGCCTAGAAGGGCAGAGAGATTGGCCCAGGGGAAGAGGGGTGGGAAGGGGGTGCTAGCGGCACCTAGAAGGTAGAGGCCAAGGATGCTAACTAAACATTTTACACTGCACAGGACAGACCCTACTTGTCAATGATGCCAAGGCTGGGAAACACCCCAACAAGGCATAAAAACTAAGTAAAACATCATAAAAGATGGAAAGAAAAAAGTAAAACTATCATCATTCTCAGATGACGTGATTGTTAATGTAGAAAATCCTAAGGAATCTAAAAGTGCTACTAAGACTAATAAGTGAATTTATAAAGGTCATAGGATATGAGGTCAATATGCCAAATTTCTTTTATTTTTATGTATTGCAGAAAACAATTAGGAAATAATTTTTAAATCATAAATATTTCAGAATAAACATAAGACATGCAACATTTCATTTACATTGAAAACTACAAACATTACTGAAAGAAATTAAAAAGTCCTAAGTAAATAGAAAGATATAGAATGTATATGGATCAGCAGACACAATATTGTTATAATGTCAATTTCCCCAAATTCATCTATATGTTAAATATAATCCTAATCAAAACACTTTTTTTAGAAATTGACTCCAATATGAATCCAGCACTATTCCACAAAAATGTGGAGTACTCATAAGTTTTAAGATGATTTTAAGACATTATAAAGCTACAGTACTCAATATAATGTGGAATTCTC